>JAFVLL020018954.1:0-92834 GCA_021397915.2 Tor tambroides
AAATACAGAAGTGATCAGACAGTGCTACATCCTTAATAACAATGGATGAAATGTTTAGACCTCTGCTGATGAGTAAATCTAGAGTGTGTCCACGAAACAAGTATTTTTTTATGGTTTTAGTTTGTTTTAATGGACTTAATAGTCTTAATTATATTTAATTAATTAATAATTATTAATAATAGTCTTTCTAATAGCCTTAATCCTGATAAAGTTTAAAATAAACATTTTCATATAAAGTGGGACACATAATTCTGAGACCACTTTTTGCATTTTTCTAATTTAAAATATTTGATGAATTGCCTAATAAAATAATACATATATATATATATATATATATATATATATATATATATATATATATATACTGTATAATATAAACTTTAAAAATGCACTGCACTACATTCACTGCAGTATATGAAGTGTTTCTGTTCAGGTGTCTAAAGCATCTGCCCATTTATAAATAGATTTTGCTCTGCTCGAACACAAATTTGAGGATATACTGACTATGAAACCTCCACATTTTTAATCATTGCACATCCCGTCCATGCAGCTAAAATAATGTTTTGGATGTGTCCTTCTGGTGTGTTTGTGTGTTTTTAGAGAGGGTCAGTAGGGCCAAAAGGGGCCATAGAGGTCTACAGGCTGTCTCTTAACCGTCATTCAGCCTCCAGACAAATCCCTCCGGACAGGCCCGTCTAACTGACCCCAGATCAGTTTAGAGCAGTGCTGCAGTAAGCAGGATGCCGGTGGGACTGGTCTGAGGTCACTTGGTAACTGTTGTGAGGCAGTGAGATCTTTGATTTCTCTTCTGTGTTGATTCAGATGTGCTGCGTAAGGTCAGAGGGGAGTTCAAAGCAGTCAGCGCTCAGGACAACAAATCTTGACCCCTGCCTCCCCAAATGTCACAATTCAGATTGATCGCCTCTCTGATATTGATTTCCCTCCAAAAAATGCCAGTGTGCTGTGTTTGCAAGTTTTAGTTTAATTTGACATTTTGGAATACTGCTTCAAAGTGTCAAAGTATATATTGTTTGACACTATATACACAAACAGCATTCTAGCCAAAAAAACAGTAAGCTGCTTTGGATATAAATATTAAATGACTAATTAGTAAACTTGACATTAACATTTTCTCATTCACAGTGAAGCCGTCTAAACCCCGCTGCTGGATGGAGGGCCGGCTTCTGGAGGGCAGTGATGTGAAACTGAGCTGTAAGTCTTCAGACGGATCCGACCCTATTCACTACAAATGGGAGAGAGTTCTGGATAAGGGCAAGAGCGTGGGAAAACTGCCTCCCCTCGCACTCATCGGTGAGTCAAACACCCTGAAGCCTTGCAAACAAGACTAGAGCGTATCATAACTTATTTTGGACAGAGGAGGGTTTTTACAGTTCCTTGCTGCTGACTGTCTCAAATAACAGTCTCGAAGGATCTGATACCATGAACATCACACACTTTAGCGAATGCATCGAGTAGTTTTTACACAGAAGTGCTGATTGTTGCGGATTAAACCTGTGCACTCTGAATCGTAGATGTTATATGGAGAACAGACAATGAGATTAGAACAGATCTCAATGGCTCTATTGATATTAGCCTCTATGCATTAGGGCTGGGTGGCATTGTATCGGTAAATGCAGAACGGATGAAAACATAAGCATAATCTACTCAGTCAACTCAAATCAACTGATTTGCAGTCAGACATGCATTCAAACATATATTGTACATTCAGTTTTATAGTATTTTATTGTATTATATTATATTATACACAAAATGTTTACATTCCTTCTTACAGAGAGGGCATTGTTTGCTGAGCATGTACGTAGTAAATAATTGTCATCAGTGTTGTTTTAATATGATTGGGATGTTTAATTCATTTTTACATAATTTGAATTTATTTTTAATTTTATTGTTAGTTGTAGTATTTTTTTGTAATTTTTATAAATGTATTTTTTTTCTTTTTTGTGTGTTTTTTATTATTTATATATTTATTTATTCAGGTTTATTTAGTACATAAAGTTAAACGGAATGAAACTGAGAAACTGTGGCTTGGCATTTTCTTTTTAATTTTATTTAATTTTATTCTTTCTTTATTTATTTTTCAATTCAAGTAAGGATTTGTTTTAAGATTAGGATTCTTTGATGAATAGAAAGTCTTTTACAGTCACTTTTGATCAATTTAATGCATCCTTGCTGAATAAAAGTATTAATTTCTTTATTTCTTCAACTTTTTAATGGTTGTTTTCCAGCTAAACTATATTATGAAATAAGCTTTTACTGTGATAAGCTATGATATTAGAATTACAGATTTCACTTACGCTGCCCACATCTAGAATGCGTCATATGGACCTTGGGTAGGGTAAAAAATGACTAAACAATGTTTCAACTGCATAATAAAATACAGCAAAGGAAGATGTTCAACTGCCTTTGGCAGTTATTCCATTAGAATTCAATCTCATTGGGTTCTGCTTGGGAAAACAAAAACAACGAAAGTGCAAGAGCTACACAAATTCGAGTGTAATATGGCTTCGCAGATGGGACAGAATAATGCACTGATTCAGAACGATTTCTCCTGCTGACACCAGATCATCAGAGCAATATATTGTTTTACAATCTGTTTAGTCGTATGCAGTCAGTGCTGCAGAAGAGATGACTGTACCCTCACCCAAACTCAGCAATTAACCAGCCTCATCAATGACCACCTGCTCACTCTAATCAGATTTCTTTGGCCGATAAACACTCCACCGCCCCACAATTCACCCCAGAGAGAGGGATGATGGGACAGGGATTCAGGGATGAAAGAGGAGGCGTTAGATCCTGGATGAGTAAATGATCCTGGCGTCTCGAATCGCTCTGGCTGACAAACGCTCCTCGGCTGAAGACGCACGTGAGGTTCTCAGTTCTCAGGACATGAGCACTTTCTCACCGGCTGCAGGGAAAACATTTACTGTTCATCTCATCCGCTGGAGTTCAGCAGAACCGTGAATCACCTTGACACACACAAACATTAATCCATTCACTGCACTGGGCTCGCTCTCACTTCTCTTCCTGATTAAAACACTCTGTTTGATTGAAGCCTGTAAAGTAGTTTAGGAAAGGAAGTAGTAAAAGACGGGTAACACTGCTAACGCTGTTTTGTAGGTTCAGGACTGGAGAGTTACTAATATCATAATCTTGCTTCATCAGCATTGTGTCCTTGAGCAGTGGACATAATACACATGAAAACTAACAAAGAAGAAAAAACCTTCAAAATATGACAAAACACCTATATTTAATTCTTCATAGGGGACTGCTGGTGATTTTAACCCTTTAAAGTTGTGATCTAATGGAAGTAACGTCAGATTGTTTCGTTATTGATTAGATGGAGGCAGATCTGAAAATTGTTATTTTATGCTGACTTTACCTTTTTTTTCATAGGCTGCTAATCTTTCGGTTTAACTGTTATAAGTTCCCAAATAAGTATTGCCATGAATAGACTTATAATTGAAAACATCATAATATTGAATTTACTACAAGACGTCAGTGTGGGCTACATTATAAATAAAGTAAAATTAATAGCCATTTTTTTTACTTTACTTTACTTTACTTTTAGTCATTTAGCAGACGCTTTTATCCAAAGCGACTTACAAATAAGAAAAAGTAACAAACTAAAAGTCAAAACTCTGTAAATACTATATAAACACACACATTTAAGAAAATAAAGAAATTAAATAAAAATGAAAAATGCATACAACATTTCAAAAACTAAACATTTAAATGAAAACAAAAAAAGTAAAGCTGAAAACAATTTAAAATATTAAAACGACAAAAGGTATGAGTATAATAATGCTTCTAACATAACACTAAGCCAAACACCAAAAAACAACGACGTGTATGTACAGCCACACACATATACATATACATACATATAAAAATAAATGCAATATATATATTATTTCATTTCCATGTAGTATGAAGTACTGAAATAACTAAAATTAAATAAAACTATAACTTAATAAACAACCAATACAGACATCAACACTGAGCCAAACATACTTGTTTTAAAAACAGCAACAACAACTTACTAACACATAGTAAGAAATGGTTATAAAAACTGAAACAGAAGTGAAACAAGTAGTAGGAAAGAGGAAAAATTAAAGTGATACTTATATCCTTTGCCGGTGTCCCTGCCCGGTGGAGTCGCACGGTAGAGTCGATGGTCTTTACTCTTCGGTCTTCACACGACCGCTGCCGCGGTAAACTAAGCTTTTTCATACCCATCTAACAAAACACTACTCCAATTCAGCTGCACACACTTTCCTGTTAATCGCAACAAATTGCTAAGCCAGCGCCCGACACTGACAAGGGACGCGATGCAGTACGAGACCAAACGCGATTTCAGCATGTCTCCACACAGAAAAAAAGTTTTTTTAAAAAAGTTTTTTTTAAAGTTTGTTAAAAAATTTTTTGATAATTTTGGTAAGCTTGTTAAATAATTTTGTCTTAAGGTTTTTTTTTTCTTACTGAAAAGTGTCTGCATAGAATATTATATTATATTATATTATATTATATTATATTATATTATATTATATTATATTATATTATATTATATTATATTACACACAAAAGGTTCACATTCCTTCTCAGATATGAGATATGACTGAGATACTATTATAGTTTTTGTTAATATTATTGGTATGAATTTAGTTCATTAATCTGAAAGCGTTTGTGTCTCTATATTTTCTGTTTTCATTATAATTTTAGTTTTAGTATTTTTTATCATTTTTATCATTTTTGTTTTTAGTAATTTTGGTGTGTTTTTGGAAAAAAAAACAGTTTTAGTGAGTACACCGTTAAACTAAATAAAGATGAAAAATTTTGCATTGGCAGCTAGCTGCCTTTTTTATTTTTACATTTATTTTATTTGAGTTAAAGTTTATTTTATTTCAATTAACATGTTTTTTATGGTTTTAGTTGTAATTAACTAACACTGATTGTCATCACTTTGGCTTATGTGTGGCTGAAGAAATGAGCAAATACAATTGCCAAAACGTCCACCTCATTATCTAATAGACTGTAGTTGTATTTCAGCTCATGTATGTACAGCGATATAAATTGTTTTCTATTTTCAGATCTGAAGAACCCAGAGATCGTGACCTTGAGGAACTTGACGCAGGACAGCTCCGGGGTCTACAAGTGCACCGCCAGCAACGATGTAGGAGAGGAGAACTGTATCATCGAGGTCACAATGCAATGTGAGTTCTGCTCTGAGGTCAGCCTGTGCCCTGGGCCGCAGACGGCTGTAATTAGTGTGGATGTTATGATACTCTGATCTCAGATCAGTCGGTGGTGGTGCTTTTAGCTTGGAGCTACAGCCTCAGTGTGATGGATGGAGGCTGTTTCCACACTGCAGAGAGCTGGCCTTTTATTATGGAGATCTTGGGTATGACACCAGTGTTTTGTGACACACAGCTTAAATATTTGGTAGTTTTATGGTTGTTTTTTTCCATTTCTTTAAAATTTATCTTAAAAATAAAAAAATGTGAAAAGGTAATTGAGACATTTTATCTCAGAATTCTGACCTTCTTTTACACAATTATGAGTTTACATCTCACCATTCTGACATTTTTTTCCTCAGAATTCTGTTTATTATTTATTAGCCACAAAATAAAAAATAAAAAGGTATTATAAAAATATTATAAAAGTTTATCTCACAATTAATACGTTTCTTCTCAGAATTGTGAGTTTATATCTTGTAATTCTGATTTTATATCTCTCAGTTCTGAGTTTATAACTTGCAATTCTGGTGTTTTTTGTTTTTTTCCACCAAAAATACAAAATAATAAAGGTAATTGGAACTTTTTTATTTTACAAATTCTGGAGAAAAAAAGTATGAATTGAGACATATAAACTCAGAATTCTGATTTTCGTTCTTGCAGTTACAAGTTTACATTTTGCAATTCTGTTTTGGGGTTTTTTTCTGCCACAAAATAAAAAATAAAAATGGAATTGCGACTTTTTTCTTAGAATGATTCTTTTTTTCTCCCTCGCAGTTGCAAGTTTAAATCTCACAACTTGGATTTTTTTTTCTTGAAATTGCACATTTGTATCTCGCAATTCTTTTTTTTCTGCCACAAAATAGAAACGGTAATTGCAGCTGTTCATCTCACAATTCAGACTTTTTTTCTTGCAGTTGTTCATTTATATCTCTTTGTGAGATATAAACTCTTAATTGTGAGGAAAAAAGTCAGAACTGTGAGATTAAAAAATTGCAGTTACTTTTTTATTTATTCTTTTCATCTCATGATGGCAGAAACAAGCTTCCATATATAAAAATAAATAAATAAATAAATAAACATTTTTCATCTTCACTTTGCCTCCTTTCCTCTCTCTCTCTCTCTCTCTCTCTCTCTCTCTCTCTCTCTCTCTCACTCACACACACACACACGCACACACACACACACGCTTTCACTGAGCACTGGGAACTACAGAAAGCCAGAGTGTGGCTATTTGTCATCAGTCTTGCTCATACAGCCATCCTTCAGTGTTTGTGTGTAATGGTTTTGGAAGAGGCAGAAGAATTTAATGCTCACCAGAAAAGATTAAGAGAGTTATATAAACACTTGACAACTGTCCTGCACTTAGGCCTTGTGCTAGTCTTTCTCGACACAGAAAATGAAAAGAATTTGTGTGAAAGAGGCATTTCGCAGTTGTGGCTGGCAAAGTTTAATTTGGGTCTGCCTAATTCAGTTTCACTCGCAAGATATCTCATGAGAACACTAATAAAGTGTAACTACCATATGGGCTCCCCTGCTAATATAACGTTTAAACAGTGAACAAATCAAAAGCTCTTTGTCAAACAAAAATAAATGGCTCTTAAAGATGCACTCAGTAAATTTTATTTATGTTGTGCTGGCATATATGGCAGTGAACTTATACCCAGCGGCATGAATTGAGGAGCTGAAGTTTTCAGGTACTGTAGAAATGTGCCATTAGCAATCTGGCATGATTAATTTATTAATCAAGCAAAATAACCAGTGAGGTGACCTGCCCTATGTGGAAAACAAGGTAACACTTTGTAATAAGGTCCCATAAGTAGCATTAACTAACATTTACAAACAATAAGCAATTCATTTGTTACACTGTTTACTAAGCTTTGTTTATATTAGAAAATCTGTAATAAAAATGCCTTTGACTGGGTTTTTCATTTCATATGAGAGGAAATGATTTTCAAGTTTTTAATGAGATTAAAAATCATTTGATGCACCTTTAAGTAAATAAATGAACTATAGTGTCCTGCACCCACTAGTAAAAAATATCAAAAAATTATATCTGGTGTCTGAATACTTTTTCTTTTGACTGAATTTCGGGTAATATTTGTTAGTACAGCACTGCATGCCAAACTAATGTTATTTGTTCTTTACTTCGGATACATATTTTGAGAGCCAAGTTGGTGTACGAATGATTCATATCCATGTGCATTGATGTAAAACAAACAATTACATTTGAATAAAATGTAATTTTGTTACATAAAAATAATTTACATTTAAAGAGGCACAAAATCACTTTCACGGACTTTTAAATGAAATATTCCTTCCTGGTGGAATGACCTGCCCAACTCAATCCTTAGCCATCTTCAAGAAACGGCTAAAAACTCTTCCATCTTTATTTGACCCTCTAACTCTAGCACTCTCTATTCTAATTCTAATCTAACACTAGCTTTTCTAATCTTTTTGTATTCTTATCTGTATCTATTTGTTTTCTTTTTATTTATTATACAATTAACAAAAGCAAAAAAAAAGGCCTCTAACACTAGCTTGCTCTTCTTTTTCTATTATATCTGTTTTTATCTTTTTATTTATCATATAATTTAAAAATTCTCTTGCTACATATCCTGAGTTAATCTAACTGAGACTTGTTATAGCACTTGCATATCATTGCTCTTTTGTTGATTTAGATTGCTTCTATTGTCCTCATTTGTAAATCGCTTTGGATAAAAGCGTCTGCTAAATAACTAAATGTAAATGTAATAAAATGAAATATGGCTTGTAGACATTCGGTTATAGTTGAAATTAGATTTTTGTAATAAAATGATTGCTTATAGAAGCTTATTTAATGTTGTAACAAATCATTTTACCATTGATATACATTTTAATAGCTGTATGGATTTTTTCTTTTTTTTTTATAACAAAATAAATTTATCACAGTTATTGAGTCAAATGTTTCTCCACTTTGCACTACACCTAAGAACGCCCCTTTACCAGGGTAAAATTATTCAGTTTTAATTTTTAAACACATATTTGTATATAATAATAATAATAATAATACATTTTATTTGTAATGTACATGTCTACAACATGTACAAAACAAAATAAATCAAACCAAAAATACACAATATCAAAAACAGAATCACAGTAATAAATCATATATGTGTAAAAAAAAAAAAAAAAAAAAAAATGAAATTAAGACTTTTTATCTCACAATTCTGACTTCTTTTCTCAGAATTGCATGATATAAACTCTAAACTGCAAGATATAAAGTCAAAATTGCATCATGTAAACTCCCAGTTGTGACTTTTTTTCTATAACTTGCAATTGCAAGTTTATATCCTGCAGTTCTGGCTTTATTTCCTGCAGCTGTGGGTGTATATCTTTAACAAAAAAAACAACAAAAAAAAACAGAATTGTGAGATGAAAGTCACAATTAACTTTTTTTTTTTATTTAATTCAGAAACAAGTTTGGATATAATACAAAATATTACCATTTTCACTTGTGTTATCAGGCTTTTACTGTAAATAACTGTATAATTATTGTCTTTTTGTATGAATATGAAGATGTGATGTGATGTGCTGCTGTGTGCAGATGTGCGGGGTATGGGTGTGGTGGCTGGAGCTGTGGTTGGCGTTTCATTCGGCGTTCTGCTCCTCATTCTTATCATCTGGCTGGTCTTCCGCAAGAAGGAGAAGAAGAAATATGAGGAGGAGGAGACGCCTAATGAGATCAGGTGAGATCTCAGTATTGATTGTGTTTTTATAGATCCACTTTAACTTTGACAGAACTGTACTGTTTGTGTTCACATCAGTAATGCAGCCACAAACTGTGGCTGTACAGTATCTCTGAGTTATGCACACACAAACATTTGGCGACTGTTCCTTTGCACATTGACTGTCATGTCACAGCGGAATCTATTGCTATGTTCAGTTTTGTTTTGGAGTATTATCCCAGTTTAGCATGTTTAGCACATTTATTTTTGTAATACTGGAGTGACTTTATTATAAGAAAGCTCACTGCAGCCTTAATCGCTGATGTCTAACCTGCAGGATGCCAAATTTGTCTAGGTGATACCAATACAAGTAAAATTTAATTATTTTCATTATAAAGAAAACTAATATGCTATTGTTGAACTTTCTCCTTTATTATAAAAAAGGTATAGTAAAGATATAAACAAAATATCTTTGCTATACCTAAATATCTTTACTAAACCATAATATTTACTATGTTTGTTTGTTTGTTTGTTTGTTTATATTATTTATAAATTTATGTAAAATGGTGGTAGTGGTGGTCCAGGCTACAATTCTAGACTACTTTTTATTTATTTATTGTTTGTTTGTTTGTTTGTTTGTTTGTTTACATTTTTAAATTTATATTATAATATATGTTTTTATTATATTGAATTATTTATATATTTATGTTAAATGGTGGCAATAGTGGACCAGACCACAATTTTAGACTACTTCTGTTTGTTTGTTTGTTTGTTTATGAATGATTATTTCATTATATTAAAAATAATTTATATTTATAATAATTATTTTTAATGAATTTGAAATGGTGACCCACTTACAGTAGGTGCAGTGGCTGCTGCAAGCCCAAGTTCTTTCTATCTATCTATCTATCTATCTATCTATCTATCTATATCTATATCTATATCTATATCTATGTCTATGGATTGATTGATTGCCTTAGTATCAAAGTACCAATATTTTCGATATCTGTAACCAAAGTCTATATTTCTGTTACTTTTGCAGGGAGGATGCAGAAGCTCCTAAAGCCAAGCTGGTGAAGCCCAACTCCCTCTCCTCATCTCGCTCTGGCAGCTCCCGCTCCGGTGCCTCCTCCACACAGTCCATGGTGCACAACAGCGCACCCCGAGGCCAGCGTCCACGGCCACCTGCTGTTGCCGCCCTCAAGGAGAACGGACAGCCCCACGGGTTCCCCCAGTCTCCCCCGGCCTACACGCAGGTCGTGCCTAAAACCCCAGAACCCCCAGCCACCCCAAAATTCAGACCCCCTAATCCTCCAGTGGGCATGTCCATCCCGGCGGGCATCATGGTCCCTGCTCAAAGCAAGGCCTTTCAGACAGTGTAGAGAGTCAAGGAAACGCGACCTGGTGCGGGTCTCCATACAAGACACCCACAGTGACTCTTCCAAAAGTTGCAACTACGATTGGAAAAATAAAATACACACACAAAAAAATAAAAGCATAATTAAAAAATAAATTCAATCAAAATCTAAAAAGTTGAATGCATATTTACAAGGGAAAATACACAGTGCTTGCCCCCTTCTGAAGTATTAAAAGAAAACAAGGGAAGAACTGAAGAACAAGATTTTTTTATTCTCATTCTTTGGTTCTCTTCCCTTCTTTTGATCTCATGGCAGTCTGACCCTTTTTTCACATTATTTGTTTTGCTTTCTCTTTTTGAGCTCTTGAAGGCTTTGTGAGCGGTCGGGTGGAAAGATTTCCCCAAGTGCAGTTTATTATTTATTACATCAGAGAGGCTAAAGGACCAAGGGCAGGCTGGGTTTATGAAACACGATGGCGAGAGGAAGGACCAGCCAACTCTGAAGAGAAATGAAGGATATCATCCAAGAACCTGTTGTTTCTGTCGAAGGCGAGGGGGCGGCTCTGGGAACATGAACTGTCCATTTCATTCCCATTCATTTTTCCTAGAATTCAATGCAACATTGATTGTGGCTCAGACATCAAAATCGAAGGCAATCTTATTAATATCTAAACAAACCACTAAAAATAAAAGAGTGAGGTGATGGGAAAAGATGGCCCCCGATGGACATTTCAGTACACGGATGATGACCTGTCATTGATGTAGTGGCACAGAGAGACTTTATTGGTTCAGTGGGGCGACACACTGTGGCGCGAATTTACTGAATGATTTCGCTACCTTAGCACGCTATATTTCACAAAAAACACCAGTTTAACTATATTTAAATGATATCGTTATCATTGTTTTTTGCGCAAAACCAACTTTCTCTATGTAAATTAGGCTGATGTTGTATCTTTTCATCAAAAATCACTGCTACTAATGTTTTGCCATTACTGCCCACAGATGCAGTCAATAAAAGAAATGTAGTATAAGAGATTTCAGGCCAGATTTACTAACAGCTTGTGCCAACGCAAACCGTCTTTTGGCGTTAAAATAGTACTGTCAGGATTTACTAAAGACCCGCAGTGAAGAATTAGCACTGAAAAGGCGTGGACACAGTTATTTTTCCACCTGAACTTATTGAACATGCATTTGTAGGAGTTTCCCTTTCAGACACAAAATTTATGGGAGGAGAGTAATTAAAATGAATCACGTTGATTTACAAACATTTGCACTGGTCAAATTACGTATTTGCGCCATTATTTAACGCCCCAAAAAAATCATGTCTTAAAGCAGGCGGTAATTTGCGCTGCTCTTGTTAGATTGCTCTGGTGATTATGGAAATGATCTGGCTGCGTCTGTACTCTTTAATGTGCGCATTGTCAGTAAATCACACGCAGAATTTCCCCTCCCATCGGTGCTTTTATGGAATTGCGCTCTAATGCTAATTTGCCCTGTTTAGTAAATCTGGCCCTTCATCTATGTTTTCTAGCAGCAG
The DNA here is from genome assembly GCA_021397915.2 of Tor tambroides. Lineage (NCBI taxonomy): Eukaryota > Metazoa > Chordata > Actinopteri > Cypriniformes > Cyprinidae > Tor > Tor tambroides. Next base: position 11,854 of record JAFVLL020018954.1, read on the forward strand.
TAATAAGAAGTAATTTTGCAACTACATGTCAACTAGCAGTCATTAGAGTATTAGACTGTCTGCTTAATATCAGCTAACACTTTATTTTGATAGTCCACAACAGACGTTCAACTGACTATAAGTAACTTTGCAAGTACGTGTCAACTTCTTCTACTAACCCTAATCCTACCTAACAGTCTACTAATACTCTAATGAGAGTTAGTTGACAGGTAGTTGCAAAGTTACTTAGCAGAATGTGTGAAGTTGACTATCAAACTTATATCCCAATGTGTCATGCAGTCAAGCGCACTTTAATCACCGTTTCAGGTGCCTTGCATTGCTGTATGTACATTCCCAGTAAAGTACACCAGGTAATCTGCTGTATCCTTCACAACCTAGCGCTCAGAACTGATCTGTGTAATTGCGGCGCGCAAATTGTTGCAGCCAGTGATTTGCATGATTCCATTGGTGTCAAAAAATGACGTGTAGAAATCAACAATGCCGTCGGCGGGTGCAATTGATCCTTAGTGAATTCCCCCTGTGTGTCAACTGCTCTACGCACTGATATGAATTTTTGCAGTTAAGTCTGTGTATATATATGGAGCGTACTGTACGTCCTTGACTGAAAGTCTGCGGTCTGGTTTCAGATGTCATCCTCACTGTTTCATGGACTTAAGTTTGTATTACATACCGACCGCAGTATATTTGTTACAGCTGTATTTCCAATGATACTGAAACCAAAACCTGTCACGAATACTATGAATGTGTATAAGTCAAAGATAGTTTTGGTTTTTATTTATTTTTTCCTTCTTTTCTAGAATACCCAGCGGTACTACATAATAGCATACGAGGCACAAGTAACTTTCGACTATAATCTCACAGTACTGTGAACAAGTAAATGAAAGGGAATGCCATAACAGGGACTTATGTACAGAGCTTGTGTGAAACTCGTGCGTGTGTGCGCATTTGCGGTACTCTTTCTTCTAGTTCGTGAATGCACCACGGTACTGACCCAGGACTCTGCTCTAACAACAGGCTGTCTCAAGATGGCTGGCTCTTTGTGCCAGCCGCCCCGTGGCTTCCTCCGCCAAGCGCTGTCAAAACCCTCTCCATTAGCGGTGTCTCAAAACCCCTGGGAAGACCTTGCTTGGTGCATTTGTGAAATTTGAAATGGACAAGTTGCCTGTTTTGTGTGCCTTCACAGTGAATTCTTCCCCTGAGATTGCTTTTGTCCTTGGTTCTTTGCAATGTACCAGACAAAAAAAAAAAAAGGAAGCCATGTGTAAAACGGCCCCCGTCAGCGGAGGGAGAAAGAGAGCGCTCTGGCACATAGAGATGGACCAAATGCAGCCACACGAATAATGTACACTCTGTAGTCATGATGCTGTTTTATATTGTACATACAGATAAATATACGCACACAATATCCTTTAAGTTATCAGTTGAAGATTGGGGTTATAGGCCATAATAATGATGTAGATGAGATATTATGCATTTTCAGAGAGTACTAATTGGTCATTGTAGCCCCTGACCCGCTAAGCTCCCTTTAATAAGTAAAATCATTTCCTTCTTAATGGCTACTTGTATATCTGCCATTGATGGACCTTAATATTTAAGAGAGAAAAAGCCAAAAGAAGTGAGCAGGCAAGCATACAACAGTCTTTTTGGGCTACTTTCAAGTGTATGTGCCAACCTTGTTCGTCAGTCTTATTGGGTTGCAGTCTGTAATGTAGCTGAGTGCTGCCTATGCCAATTCACCGCCTTCCTGTTACCTTCCCCGGCAATTGTGTTTGATACACACCGATATACTTCTTCCCAAGTGTACACACACACTACTTCCCAAGTGTGCACAGCCTAACACGACCTCATAAATAGAGACACACTCGAGATGCGCTCTCCAGAGCCACATTCTCCACGAGGCGGTGTAGGCAGTGTTGCTGGCTGAACTGTTGTCAGTAAGTGTGATGGATGGGGTGTCATGCAGAGTGGGGAGTGAATGATGGGAATTGTAAGGAGAACACAGGGTCCAAACCCTACAGAGGTTCTCCAATACATTTACCCCCGAAACAGAGAGTGAGACGAAGCCCGTCCAATTGGGCCTTCACTATATGGCTGTTTTTGTAGGCAGTTACTCTTCTTGTCCAAGTGTTGAAATATTGGCTCTCTTCCAAAACCTATTGAGCTGCCTTGCTGTCTACTGCCTATATAGGTAGCTGGCTCTAAGTTTAGCATCCTAATAGAGTGCAATAGTGCCAGTCCACTTTGAGTGGCCTTGCTTCCTGAAGCATTTTTCCAATAGAGATTTTCATTTAAGCATTATAAGCCGTGAACCACACCAACCAGTTATGTGGTGAATCATAACATTAAAACTTTGATTTGAAGTAAAAGTATATTTGAAAATAAGGAAAATAAGACAAATGTACAACTTTAATGAGGGAAAGAACTACAATCCCATGAAGCACTGCGAATGATTATATGCAGAAATATACACAGACAATTTATTTAGTGCTTTATGGGAATGGGTGGGAGCTAAGGAGTTCTTTTGGCACAGCTGCTTGTTGCAGTTCTCTGATTGGAGAAAATTTCATAGCAGAATCATGGATATCATCATTTTCCCACAGTTAAATGTAACCATATTTAAAATAAGTTGAAATAATGCGACACAATGCCTTCAACAAAAGCATATATTATCAACCTCATTGCTCACAGTAGATCTGTAGGGTCTGTAAGTGTAAATTCAGTTCCCCTATTAAAAAAAGAAAAAGACATTTACAGTGTTTTGATTTCAATAGAGCTTGGCGTTAGCATGTTGCCAAGCTAACAACACACTCTAGTTATAATTTTTCACTCATTGTCCGCCATCTTGGATGGATTTTTTCTGGCTGAAATGCATCAGGTGATTGAAATTTATGAAATGCTGCCTTGCTGTCTACTGCCTACACTCTAAAAAAAAATGGTGCTAGATAGCACTAAAAGTGGTTTTTGGCTCGTAATCATAGGGGAACCATTTTTGGTGCTATATAGCACCGTATCTTCAAAGGTGCTATACAGCAGCTTTGTCAAATGGTGCTATGTAGAACCATAAGAGGTGCCATATTGCACTGTATTTCTTCAACAAAAATGGTGCTAAACAGCACCAACAGTGGTTCTTTGGCTCGTAAAGAACCTTTAAAGGAGCTTAACAGGTTCTTTGAACGGCAGTGATGCTATATAGCACCTTAATCACCCCAAAGAACCACTGAAGAACCGCTGAAGAACCATACAGGAGCTTAACAGGTTCTGTATATGGTAGCGGTGCCAAAGAACCGGTGAAGAACCACTGAAGCACCAAGATTTGGTGCTATACAGCACCAAAAGTGGTTCCCCTATGATTACGAGCCAAAGAACCACTTTTAGTGCTATATAGCACCTTTTTTTTTTTTTTTAGAGTGTACATAGGTAAAGAGAGCCTCCAAGGCTGACTTATCCTAACCTATAACATACTGTTAATTTAGAACCATGCTAATGCCAAACTCTAAAATAAAAGGTTGAGAATTTTGATTTCAATACAATTTCAAAGCCAAAGGTACAATTGTTTCTTATGCACAGAGTTTCAGATTAGTACTCTAATATGCTTAACACTCCATAATGCACACATATTGACTAAAATAGTCCATTTTAATTAAATTTATCTGAGCTTGTTGCAATGCATCATGCGATTGTATTGTAAGGATCCAGGTGTTGCTGCCATCGGAAGGTATTTCAGAACCTTTTGGAACAGCCTTAAATACTTTAAAATGCTGCCTACATAGGCACCTCTGTAGGTTTTGGAACAGAGCCATTGCTATATGTTTATTTTGGTCCTTTTTCTATTTTAGGACATTACAGCACCAAACTAGCCAAGATCGGCCCACTATATTACAAGGAAAGCTGTTTGAAAGCTTGCCTTCCAGCGGTTCCATTCTTACATTCAGGCACTTGAGGTGATTTTTATTCCTTTATTAGCCCTCCCCAGCATCTCCCAGCAAGAAGAACCGGTCTATTTCCTCAGACAATTCATCTTTAGTGGCTTTTTTTTCAACACTGTTAAAGAGCTGGCATGGTGTTTAGAAACCATCAGTGTATGTACACTCTTCCATAGAGCCGCCAAAGCATCTGAAGTGGTGCTCGCGTTGCATGAGGACATTCAGTTTTGAATGGGAGCTCAATCCAGGGAATGAATTAAGGTCCATCTGCGATGTATTTTTGAGATAACGCTCTGTTGACTGTCTATGTAGCCTCTAACCGATCATTGTTACCCAACATGGTTGCTATTAAAATAATGTTGGATGTCTAAAAAGGCTCCTTCGACTCCTCTTAGAAACTGTAGCAGTATGTGTTACTTCGAGGGGTGTAAAAAGGGAATTCTTTTCCATTGGAAAAGCAAAGGGATTGCATGTTATGGCCTAAAGGTCAGATATTGGGAATGCTTTGCTTCTGTGTTCATACCTGTATTCGGCTGAATATGTAAGTGTAAATATGACCAACATCCACTTTGTCTCTTTTTTTTCGTTCATATTACTTTGTTTTAACATTTACTGTGCTTTCCTCTGTTATCTTGAGGGTTTTTTGTTGTTGTTCTTATTTTGTTTGTGAATGTGGGAACTTGGGCTTGTATTTGCCCAAGAGTCCTTGTCTGGTGAGACTGAAGGGAAAATACTCATGATCTTTATTTCTCTTTGCTGTTGCACACATTTTGAGTTTTGTAAACCAGTTTGTTCATTTTGAAGAAGATCCATTGTTGTAAATATGTCCCTCTACAAGTAAAAAATTGTATATTTTTACGGACTCTGAGTTATTAATACTTCATTTGCAAATAAAATATTCAACGACAAGCTATTTGGCAGCCCATTATTTGATTAGCCCAAAGCGAAACCGCATGCATTTGTGTAAACGAATCTGTGTAGAGAGAGAGAGAGAAAAAAAAAACTACCTTTATCATCAGCAATGTGGAAATTATGCTGAAAACAAAAGAGGTATAATTCAAATATTATTCAAAAATATTATAATTTGATTTGAGCTATTACGTAGACACAGTGAAATGCGTGAAACAAGTGATATCATTAGACAACAATAATGTTCCCACACTCCAGTTTCATGCATCCTTGATTCAGCAAATTATCATTTAAATGAAGATGACATTTACATTGTTGTCGTGACTTTTTCAAACACACCACTTTCCAATTTGACTGAACTTTTTAAAAGCTTCAGGTGAGAATTTAGGGCTGGGTTTCTCAACTCTGGCTCTCAAGGTCCACTTTTCCAAAGCTTAGCTCCAACCCTGATCAAACTCACCTGTCACTTTCTAGTAGTCCTAAAGATCTTGATTTGCTTTTTCAGGTACATATGAATAGTATGATTTCGGACATACTGCTCTTCTCACAAACTGTGTTCCTCCTATATAGTAGGAAGTAGGCATATTTGGATATACACACAAACACAAAACATTATAAACAGTTTATCTGCAGCCAAACAAGCATATAAAAAAACTGACAAATCCAATTACACATTCATCGGTCTCTTAGTAGAATTAGGCAGGTTGTGTGATCTGAAAGACAGAAGAATATAATGAATGGTTTTTGTGTGTTGAATTATTCCCATCAGGAATTCATAATATTAATATATCCTGTTGATTGATGTTTGAATGTATAGACATTATTGTTTACATTTGTATGAAAATCAGTTTCGATTCTAAGCTGCCACATCTCTAATATAAAATCTGGCTTCTGAGGCTAAACCAGTTGTGCAAATGCAGCACTCTGAAAAAGTGGTATGTTTTATAGAAAAGTAGCCCTCATGTTCTGTTGAGATTGACTTTACTGTGTTCATGATTATGGTCCCAGAGGCTCTGTTGCAAAAAATGTAAACTTTGGCTCTAAATAATTTGAATAAGTTTCTCTAATTTAGCCATTAAAGCAGATATTGTTAGAGCATTAACCCCGTTTTATCAAAGTAGTCTTGCATACATGCAAATGTGAATCTATTGTAGTAGCTAATGATGTTTATGTTTGAGGTGGATCTGACCCCAGAAAAAAAAAACATGTTAGAAAAATACTATAAAATACTACTAATAATGAATCTAAATAAATAGCTGCACAACTGCTACATCGTGTCAGAGAATAGTACCATGTGAAAATGCTTTGCATTTGTTTACATTGTACACTTTGGACAGTTAAGTTGAATTTTTGTTTTCAGTACATTGCCACATAATAGCAAATGTAATTTCAACTTTGTGCAATGTTAAATGTATATTTATTATAATATATTTTTCTGCTAAAATGACTTAAAGGTCTCTCATTTTTCAAAGAAAACATGACAGACAGTCATATAGACATACAGCAGCACTGTGGCCCGTTAGTCACTCACTCAGCTGCACATTTGTTGTCAAACTCTGCTCCCTAGTGTTTGAAATGTCACAGTGGGTCCACATTTAAGCACTGCAGGCTATTTTCAGACCATTTATACTAAAAATAGATTTTTCAACCAATATGCCAAGCAATAAATAAACCAGCAGGTATGTAAGAGCAATAAGACCAGTTAAGACTATTTAGTAAATCAATACTGTATATCTATTTTGGTTGCTCACTTGTGTAAGTGAGCTCAGTTCAATTGTAATTCTAATATTTACCCAGTTCTTACATTTCACTGCTGGTTATACTCTTCTCTGGGATCATATATACTGCAGGCTATGCAAATATGAGCACTGATGAACAATGGTCACATACATTATTCTTTGTGACATGAAAGGTTATGCATGAACTGACTGCACTGTATTTTATGCATAATCATTTTCTATTTCTGTTTTAAATTCATTTTAAATCAATTTCTAATTCCTTGTCTTTATTATTTTTATTTCTTTGTTTTTATTGCTGTGATTATTTTTATTTTACTTTTTTAATGACTATTTTACTTCCTTTTATGTAAAGCACTTTGAATTACCACTGTGTATGAAATGTGCTATATAAATAAACTTGCCTTGCCTTGCCTTGCTCTCTTGTGATTAAGCCTCAAAAAATAAATCAATCAATAAATAACAAAACAAAACAAACTAAACAAACAAACAAACAAAACTTCTCTCAGTTAATATTTTCTAGGACAGAGAAAAATCATTATGCTTACAATATTCTAGGTTAATAAAGAAAGAATTTTCCATATTGATTTTTTTTTTTTTTAAGTTGTCTTTTAGGGTTAACGAGAAAATGAATCCATATAAAAATTGCAATAAGGTTCCATCTGTTAACATTATCTAACATGGACTAATAATGTAAAATACTAGTAAAACATTTATTAATCTCAGTTAATGTTAATATTAACATTTACTAATATTACTAAAATCCAAAGTTGTATCTATTAATATTTATTAATGGACCAGTGCTAACATCAACTAACAATAACAGTTGTACTTTTATTAATTAATTTTAACGAAGATTAATATATACTTTAACAAATGAATTGCTCATTGTTAGTCAGTGTTAATTAATGCATCAATTAATGTTAACTAATGAACCTTATTTTAAAGTGATATCGAATTACAAAAACACAGAACAAAATGAGTATAACTTTAACCGTAATTAAAATATCAACTGAAAATCCAAAAACTAATATAAAATATTAACAAAAAATATCTAATATATGATAAAATAATACTGATGTAAACCATGTAAGAATCAAAGTTATGAATTATTATTAACTATGACTGTCTCATATTCACATGCCCATGTATATTTTTACACACTTCCATCTTCCAATCTCTTTTCTTTTGTCTCCTGTGACACCACAGATGATGAAGATCACGTTTTGTGACCCAAATTAAAGCACATTTCACCGTCTGTAGAGCCGCCTAATTACGCAACAGCTATAAAGTCAGATGGAGAAGTTAATGAGATGTTATATTTAACAGCCGTTCTGCATGATCCTCCTTTTGAAACCTACATGCCAACAAAGTACTCAGACGGCATTCATCAGACAGCTCACCTCTCAGATGCGTTCATATGAATGCTGTTCTGTCATACGAGGGAAATCCAGTTGCTCATTGAGTTCAGTGGATCGGCTTCTTTCACAGTCTTACATTTACAAAGATTAATGGCTCAGTTTTAGTGAGCTGTCACTAGAGACCTGTGGCCCATTTGTGGAAAATACATTGAAAATTTCACCCTAATTATACTTTTTGAGGTTAGTGACGGATTCAGGAGGAAATGATGTGGAAATAAAGCTGGATTACAGAGAAATTTGTAAGAAAAAAAAAAAATACTACAAACTTTTGATTGCTTTAATATATGGGGCATAAGCATGAAGTTAAAAAATATATATATATTTTTTAAAAAATATATATATATATTTTCCTAACACCCTCAATGCATGATGTGTGACTGCACATTACTTATAATTGTGTGTGTGTGTGTGTGTGTGTGTGTGTGTGTGTGTGTGTGTGATAGAAGTTTTTTGTCATGAATAGCATGAATTAAATATCAAGTTCATGGGGTTTGTTTTAAAATTCGACTTTTAACAACGTGAATGACGTAAATATTTTAATTAGGATTCTCAAAAACAGATTTTTGGACACAAATCTATAGGGCAGGAACATTAGTCAGTATTTTTAATCCATTTTCCTGGAAGAGAAAGCCTGTACATTTTAAATCTGCTAAAATTTATTTATTTATTTATTTTGCATTTTTTTATTTATAATGGCATATAAATGACCTTAGAGTTAAAATATGTTTTCATTTATAAAATTACTTTTGTAAGATTTAATTTCATGGCATTTGATTTTTGTTTCTTACAAAATATGTATTTATAATTCCCTTTCGTACAGCAAGGCACACTGAGAAAATTGGGAAAAGAAACCAAATTTTTCAGGGTATTCGTTCTAAATAAATAAATAAATAAATTTATCATCTCAGCAAATTCGCAGCCTTATTTACTCTTTATATATTTTAATGATGGAAAATTCAACACAATTTTTCAAACGCAAATAAATAAATTTAAATATTCATATTCTTCCAGAATCCCGGATATACATTTGCCCATACATGCATTTACATAACATTAAACATTACATGAATGATTTTTTCCCCCTGCTATCCATCAAAGTTCCAAAGACAACATTTTGTAAAACGATCTTTGATTTCACGGCCTTTAAACTCGCTGCACCTGATGCAGACGCGCATGCGCGCAGGTGAGCTCAGCGCTTGACACGCTCCTTTAATTTTGCCGGTAATCCCGAGAACGCCCGATGGAGTGCCCTCCTCTTATCCACGGGGGAAAAAAACTGATGAAGGAGTCAGCAGAGCATCACACCATCGTTTCATCGCTTGCTGTCCCGCCATGGACGGAAAATATGTGCTGTTTCCTCTGTGCAGCGGGAGCTCTAAAGATCTATAACTCTGAATGACAGCTGCGCTGCACGAAACTAACCCGGGTTTCTGCTCTCTTCATTCTTGATCTGAGAACTCAAAGGGGAGCCAGGAGGTTGGATAGATGGCGTTTGGACACCTTATACCGCAGCTGAAGCTGGAGGAAGCGTCTGAGGCCAGTTTACTGAAGAACACTCTGAGACCCTTCACACATCTCCAGAAACACAGCAGCTCACCTGGGAAGAGCAGAAATCAGCACAGGTAAGACACAAGTCACTCTGACACTGCTGTAAGTTCGATATTTTATATAATACAGCCTTAACTAATAGCCTTATTAACTAAAATCTAGTAAATAATATCAAATAACATTGTAGTAGTAGTAGTAGTAGTAGTAGTATATTTAAATATATTTAAATATATATTTTAATAATTTGTATGTTATTTAATTTAACAATAATAACAAAAAAATCGATATTATTATTATTGTTGTTGTTGTTGTTATTATTTTATTATAATTATTAATATTATTATTTATTATAATTATGATTACATGAAATATTTAAATGTATAATATTATTTAAATAATATATTAATATGGTTAAAATATTGACATATTATTAGAATTTATATAATTACTTAAATCCCATTATGTGCTCTTCAAGATAAACCAGGATTTAAAACGTGTGGTCAGAGATATTAACAAACAATTCTGATTTATGAACAAAACAAGAACAAAGGACACAGCAGACATTGGTGTCATTCTGGTGCACTAGCTGAGCTCTTCAGCACAGGCCTGCACATGATGTTAGTCAATGAACCACCATGCTGGAGAAAAAAGCAATCATCTTGTTTCATGTGTACCTCAAGAATGTACTCAGATTAGGGAAAGCTGTCTGAAAATTTCATCACATTTCTTGAAGCTCTTCCCAGATAGAGTCATGTCCAACAAGAAAATCAATTTGCCCTGATAATCTCATCTTGTCCGTGTTGGGGATCACAAATTACATTTTGAGCCGTGCCATTGATCCTGAAGAGCAGCACTCATGTGAGACACATTTAAAAAAGATCCTTTTAGAGACTCACACACCATGGTATCGATTCTTCAAGAGGTTGTAACATTAGATGTGATCATCCATTCCAGTTTAATAGAGCGCGGCTTTCAGGCCTCTTTAGGACATTTTATATGTTTGTCTACAGAAAGCAATAACTAGGACCCAGTCTGCTCTTTCAGGCACTAATGGCAATTTCATACTTGGCATTACTGTTTATCTCAAGATTTTCTGTGCTTTGAAATACAAAATATGGACTGTAACAGCAAAGGTCACCTATACTGGTCAACAAAGCCATTGTGACAGAAACTGTATTACCTGTATTGACTCATACAACCTGATTTAAACCTGATTTAAAGGCATAGTTCACAAAAACATCAAAATGTTGTCAACATTTACTCCCCCTTAATGTTGTTCCAAACCTTTATGACATTCTTTCTTCTGTGGAACACAAAAATATAAATTTTGAAGAACTGTTTTGTCCATATAATGAAAGTCGAATGGTTCCAAAACAACATTTAACCCCAGTGACTCTCATTTCATTGTATATTTATCAAAATATCTGCTTTTTTGTTCCACGGAAGAAAGGAATTCAACATGAGTGCGGGTTCATGATTTTCGGTGAACTATTTCTTTAAGAATGTTTCTCTCCACACCTTATTGTCACTGGATATGGTAAATAATACTACAGTACTGTATGTTGATTATAATTGAATTTGGAAGAGAGCCTACATTACACTCTTGCACAATGATATGCTACACAGTGCTTTTATGTGACTGTTTTTTTACATTATTTATATTTATTGATTGATCTTAAGTGCCAGCCTGGCAGCTTTCATACTAACATTTATAGGCACAGTACTATAGAGTAATGCAGTTTTGAAAATGAGGTTAACGCACACACCAGTGCTTTGCCGTTTTTGCTTTAACTATCTAATTACTTAAGGCCAAAGTGCTTCCATTGTAAGTTTAGCTTGCTGCCCATGCAATCTCTCTCTCTCTCTCTTTCTGCTTTAGACCTTTTCTTTCTGTCTTTTGTTATAATATGGCGGTTGTACTCAGCGCTAACTGCAATCACTTTTTGAAGAAAAAAAAACACAAAACATGTCATAACTGTTCATTTTAATCATAGCAGGAAGCCAATACTTGTATCAAGAAAGAGTTTGAGGACAGATTATCATTGAAAATTAAAGGTGCACTCAGTTTTTGTTTACAGACTGTTTAATGCAGCTCAGAGATGCAATGAATGCATTTACACTGGAGATACAAATTGCAATAGCGTAAGTAATGTTTTGATTAATAGATTGACATTAACGGTAGACATGAATGTTTTAAAAAATAGATTGACTGAATATATAACTCTGAAATGATACTTTAAATATGAAACAAAAACCACTGTCTTTATAAGTAAATCATTGATTTACTAATTCAAATTCATTCAAAAAGGCTGATTCATTTAGCAGTGAAGCAGGTGACTTGCTGATTTCAGAACCATGTGCATACTACTTTTACGGTTTCTGTCATAGAAAGATAGTAAAACTAGTATACTATTATGCCGTTTCATTTATAGCAATTGCATTTATTTATATACAGTATGGCTTACTGAATCATTGACTCACTTAATTCGTTCAGAAATGTTGAATCATTTAGGAACGAAACTCCACCATGTTGCTCAGAGGCGCAATGACTGGGGAAATAGTGAAAAACAGTTCATATTGACAATATTGTGTCTAAAATGTCACCTAGTATTAACTAGAACATATTATTAATATGTTGTATTTATTTCTTATATACCGTTGTATGAAGTATAAAATAGTGATGTTAAAAGGAAGACAAATGAGCTTCTGGTTCAAGTCTGTGGCGGTACACTGACATGATATTTCAAAACCGGAATGTCCCACTTAAATCCGGACGGATGACCACCCTACTGTACTGCCAGTAGCTCTTCCCCTGCGGTGGCTGTGTCCTGAATGAAAGCATTTTGCAGCAGAGTGGCTGTTCTCGTCTCTTGAAGTCCTGCCATTTGTCTTCGTTTTGTGGCATGTGCGTCACCATTGCAATGCACACCTGCTGTTCCAGACCATCGTTTTGGACTGTGCTGTTGACTCTGGCTCTCTTGAACTGCTTGTTTGGACTTTTTTTTTTTTTTCCCACTCACACTGAGACTCCCAATGGGACGTCTTGCTTTTGAGGTTCCAAAATTTAAAGAACATCAATGTTTGAGCTGAAAGGCAAAGACTAGTTGCATTTTAGAGTCATATCCAGAACCATGCATTTCATATATTAAAGGGACGGTGTATCCAAAAATGAAAATTCTATCATGTACTCATCATGCCATGTTAAACCTTCTAACCTTCTTTTATGCAGCATGCACAAAATGTTTGAGGTGCAGTCACATTCTCCGCTGCACTGTGCATTTTCATGAATGAAATCCAGCCATTTCTATAGGAATCAAATGCACTCTGGAATATTTCCCAATGCAGATTTCACAGTTTGCAGCATTGACCAACAAAATGTTGCTTGGTTTGAAAGTGACTTTTGTGTGAGCTGTGCTTCAATAACTAGCAATAACTAGGACCCAGTCTGTTCTTCCAGGCAATATCATACCTGGCTTTTAAAAGCAAAGGTCACCTCATGGATACTTATAACGTCAACAAAGCACATGTGACAGGAATTGTATTATCCAGAGACTGAAGGTCTCTGCACACTGAGTCCGAAATTTTCGTCCAAAATTTTTGCACGTTATAAAATAAATATGATCTCACGTTGTGTCAATCACATTTTCACACTGCCTCCAAAAGTTTCGCCCATCAAAAAAAATCCGATCAGGTTCGATTTTCTGCGTTTTCGCATCCGTTGCATGCATTTTGATAGGAAAGGATGAGGAGTACGAAAAAACGGAAAAACGCATGCGAAAATTTCGGACTCAGTGTGCAATGACCTTTACAGTTAAAGTCATAGTTCATAGGACTGGACTTAAAGTCAAGCCAAACTTTAACAATGCTGGAGTTCTCATTCAATATGTCATGTGACACAATAATTTACCGATAATTTTCCAGATATTTTTACCATAATTGGATATTGGTTTTGTAATATCGGATTCACAGATAAAGCTGATATGACTCTCCTGTCCTTTATTTTCTCCATTTAAAAACATTACACATTCTACATTTATTTTGCTTATTGTTAATATTAGTGTTGCTGCTGATGCTTTTTATAAATAAAATGCTTTAATTGTTTTGTTGTTTTGTTTTGTATGCAAGGAGGGAGTGATTGTTATAAATAAAATGGTTTGTTCAGTTAAGTGGTGTTGTAATTATTGTGTCAAAAACAGAAGTATAACAGTAAATAAATATCGGATCTGCATATCGGTTATCGGGCACATAAACATACAAATAGTTGGTATCGGTATCGGTTATAAAAATCAATATTAGTCGATCACTAATAACCAACTGGATTTTTCATCTTCTCCACATTGCACATTTCTGTTTATGAATGAGATTTAGGTAACTGATGACAGAGGTTTCATTTTTGGCCAACTAACGCTTCAAAATAAGGTGTAATTTGACTTTGGTCACACTTTTTGTGCATCCTGACTATGCCATCCTTAAATACCCATGGGAATTGTTGTTAATGTTATGAGTTATCAGATTAAATTCTTCTGAAATCCATGTTATAATTATGTTGTTTTGGCTGTATGGTGCATTATACTCAATCCCTAATAATGATACATGATTCCAGTCATCTGCTGCAGGGCTCTATAATTATCCAGTTTGAGTCTCAGCTCGAGATTACAGGGCCGAATGAATGTGTTTGTGTGAAATTTGGGAGCTGAAGCGGAGCGTTTAGGTGGTCCTGTAACATCAGGGCCTTGAATTTGATGCAAACAGACAGCTGAGAGAGATCAAGAGTGGTGTGACATTCATCTAAAGATGATTCAGAGATGACACATGCAGTTCTTAATTTGTTCAGGATGTAAATTCCAGGTGAACATATATAGATGTACAGAGATACGTTTCTTAGCCGTGGGCTTTAGATTTTAAAGGGCACCTTTGTTGAAGCAAAGAGAAGAGAGATATTAAGAGACTAATAACTCCCTCCTCATGCTTAATACAAGCTGCCTGTCCCTAGATCACTTCAAATCCCGTAACCAATATTATTAAGCCTCTTTGCCATCGCGGTTCCCGTAATAGAGAAGAGAATTCTTCAGAGACTCTAGCTCATCAGCACCCTTAGTTTATTCTCATTTCTATTCCAGATTCTTCTGAGGCTGAAACGCCTCCTCTACCCTTCACTCATGCTCAGTTGTTTTGCTTTATAGTTACTGGGACATTTTGCATTTGATTTGTTCTGCCTCACAGTAATTGTTTTTAATTTTAAAGCAAAAGCTCCAGGCGAACCTTTCAAAGAGAGTTTTTATTACTGGGTTAAGGATATGCTGGTCTCAGATGACGTGCCCACAGTCTGTTTTTGTCAGCTTTTCTGATACATATTGCACATAAAAGACACCAAGCGTTGACAGAAATCACCAGATTCATCAGATTGACTGGCCTTGAAATGAATGGTTCTGAGGTATTGATTGACACAATGAGTACTTCTGAGTATGAAGCAATAACTGAATTTGCCAAACCTTGCCAGTTTAGTGAACCAAATGATGTTGTGTTTGAATCAGAAACATACAGCGATTAGTGTAGTCCAATTCCTGAACAAATGAATCTTATGAAGCAGCTCTTTTTAGTGAATAAAAATCATACATTCCAACTAGTGTAGTCCGATTCCTGAACAAATGACTCTCACGAGAAGGTTCTTATTTGTGAATCAAAACCATACAGTGCAACTAGTGTAGTCTGATTCTTGAGCAAATGACACTTATGAGAGGGTTCCTTTTTTTTTTTTTTTTTAATAAAAAGCCATACAGTGCAACTAGTGTAGTCCGATTCCTGAACAAATGGCTCTTTTGAGAGTTCTTTTCATGAATCAAAAATACACTCTTCTCTGAAACCAGTGAAATCTTATTCCCAAACGAATGACTCATATGAGGCAATTCTTTTAGTGAATATTTTTATTTTTTTCTCAAAAATACTCCCTGCATGCATATAAATAAGATGTGCTCATATTAGGCTGCTTTTGCAAATTTAACTGGTCTTGAAAGTTCAGCTTGAATGTATTATGATCAGAGTTTTCTAGAACTGGCACTTTCGTCAATGCACACATCTGGCACTTTCATCAGTGCTCTCATGATGCCGTAACTTCACATTTTTATACAGGCAGATTGATGGTTGTTTTCAGCTGAACTCATCACTCACTCTGGAAAGCCTGTAACAGTGTAAGCTGTCTTCCCTCCAGAATAAATGAGCTTCTACTATATGAAAGAGCAGCGGGCACAAACTGCTCTCCTCCAGCCAGCGCTGGGGTAAAATAAAGTTAGCTCTGCTCTCATTGATATATGCGTTGATTGAATTGTCTTAACTGCTTTGTGCACTGATCCAATAAGGACAATATAATGTATGGATGCACTGGGATTTTTTAATGCATTTTTTTCCCCCTGTATAAAGTACTTGAGGGAGATATAATGTTCAGTGGGTGGATTTTGGTTATCTTTTAATCTTTTTTTATTTTATTTTATTTTTTGCATGCATGCAATCCACTTGCAAGATAATGAGTAATAAGTTCTTCTTTTATCTTTTTAAAACAAGTTGTTAAAATTGACCAATCAAGCAGCTTATTAAAATTACATGTATAACTCTATATACAAAAATGGGAAAATGCTAATAAGAAAAAAATTTAAAAAAATAACAGGAGGAAACGCGCGCACACACACACACAAACAAACAAACATCCCCTTAATATATTAAATATATGTATATATATATATACATACATAATATGTGTGTGTGTGTGTGTGTGTGTGTGTGTGTGTGTGTGTCCATGTTGCCATTATTGTTCAAAGTTGGACAGTGCAGTTAAGCTTCACCTCTAAAATGCTACATATAAAACATGCGACACAGTTTACATTTCTTGCTGTAGCCGAAGATTGAATATTATGAATATAGCCAACTAATGTAATAGACATGAACTAAAATGCTGCTCTCAGAGTGGGATTCACTACTGTTTGAGGCAGATTTTCAGTGCAAACTCTGTACTTGTAAATACTTAAATATGTATTATAATAAACTTAATATGTTTTGTAATTATATATTTAACTACAATGCAATATTTAACACCATGTCCTTACTATATGGTTAGGGTTAGCATGTAATTATATTTAATTTATTGTTATTACTACAGTAAGTACATGTAATGTGTGACAAATACACTGAAAAATAAAGTGTTAAAAGATTTACTGTGAAAAAAAACAAACAAAAAAAAACATTTTTACTGGAATCAGTTGCTATTTTACTACAATTTTAAGTCACAAGGTGGCGCCATCGAGCAAACTTCCATTGTTATATAAAGAGCCCATGGTGGGATGCCATCTGCCCTAAAGTACTGCATATGTTGCCATGGGCAACAGTAATATATTAAGTTTACTGCTCATTATATTATATTATTTGGCTTATCAATTCAATGATTGACCAGTCACAATCAAGTATTCTAGAAAACTGTCTAATATAGTGCAATTGTCAGGTTCCAGACTGCCAAAAATGCCATTTGTTTTCTCAATAGAAGAATTGTTTTTTGTATGATAACTTATAGATCTTTAAAAACAGACCTACTGTGAGCTTGATGGTAAATGCTTTTGTTGAAGCTGTCAGCCTGCATTATTTCAACTATTTTATTTCTTTTTAATAATTGTGTTTAACAGATTGGTGAAAAACTACATTACCCATGAATCTGCAAGAAAATATCCACCAATAAGAACACTAGAACCTGCGGCAAAAGAACACTTCAGAACACTCCCATGAAGCACTGTGAATGAGTGAATGACGTAATTGAGTATTTTACACATTTTACATTACACATTTTATGTAATATAATCAGACTACATGGTGATTACTTTTGACCTAACTCATAATCGCTCCTATATATATATATATATATATATATATATAGGAGCGATTATGAGTATATATATATATATATATATATATATATATATATATACACTGAACAAAATTATAAACTGCACATTTTAGAGTGGCCTTTTATTGTGGCCAGCCAAAGGCACACCTGCGCAATAATCATGCTGTCTAATCAGCATCTTGATATGCCACACCTGTGAGGTGGATGGATTATCTCGGCAAAGGAGAAGTGCTCACTAACACAGATTTAGACAGATTTGTGAACAATATTTGAGAGAAATAGGCCTTTTGTGTACATAGAAAAAGTCTTAGATCTTTGAGTTCAGCTCATGAAAAATGAGGGCAAAAACAAAAGTGTTGCGTTTATAATTTTGTTCAGTGTATACACTGATATATATATATATATATATATATATATACATACCTTTTTGCTTCAAATCTAAGTTTGTAATGATTCACCTTGTAAGTGATTGGTTTGTTTCATTGCTTATAACTCTAAGTTCATTTTGAGATCCAGACTGGTCTGTTGGGCTACAGTTGCTTTCAGAATTCCATTTTAAAAATAAGTTACTTCATTTTTGAAAAATGATAGTTGTAACTGTACAAACAGACTCGTGTAATGCTCAGTGGGAGTTACACAAAATCTTTGAACAGTCAAACGAGAAGGCGTGGATGTGGTAACAAGAGAAGAGTCATGAGGCACTAATATGCCTGTGTACCCCAGGAGGCATATTCTACACAAACACATCTCTTCTGCAGGCCTCATTTTTCTGTGTTTCATATCTTCTGCTGTTGGCAGCCTGCTGTGAGAAGTCAATTAAAGCCCTAGAGGTAAGAGATGCAGCGCTGGGTTTCAGTAAACATAATCACAAACCTTTATCCTGCCAAATCTAGCGTGCCAGCTTTCTCTGATTAGCTTTTGGCTGTGCCGACTTCAAAGCGCTACAACTGTGCATTTTAAATTCCTAGCTCTCTTTCTCTGGGGTCCTCTCAGTGCGCGGAGCTCTGTGAACTACATGATTACCTTTTCATGGCGGCTTGAGAGAGAGAGCAAAAGATGAGAGGAGGCCAATGACTTAAATCGTCTTTTCTAGAAGTCTTCTGGTTGTGCTGCTGATGGACTCATGGGGCTGGAGCAAACTGTTCTATCTGGGGTTCACAGCATTAAATGATTATGAATACACAAATACATACTGTATTTTATGTTTATCTGTCATCTCTCTCTACTATCACTCCAGTGTCTTTCATGAGTGATAATATAAGCAGTAAGTGGGAAAAGCTTTTTTAATATACCAGAATCTTGGTTACTAGCTGGTACAGAAAGTGTACTTGGCCATTCTGCAACTAAGCCTGTTAGCCACTTGGTGTCATACTTGCACAAAGAAAAATGTAGACGCTGTATCGAAATGGAGAAAAATGAGACAAGAGTTAGAAAACCTGTTCATTGCATTAAAATATCGAAACAAGCTGGCATCTGCAAACAAACTTTTCACAGAATTATGGCATTTTTCACAGCCACTGCACTTGTAATTTGGTGTAGCAATGACTTTAATCATTTAATATGTGTGTGGATGTATGAAGTCAGTTCTCCACAAGTTCACACAGATGTCCTATATCAGAGTAACCTCAGCTATAGTTCATCATATTTAACATGATCTAAATTTTATTTTAATTTTTAATCAGTACACTTCTGTTGTGGTGATTCTGTTCCGGTGGGATTTTTTTTTTTAGTTAAAGAAGTCTCTTATTGCATTTATTTAATCAAAATGCATTAATAACTCTATTGTGAAATATTATTACAGTTTAAAATAACTTTTTTAAATACAGTATATATTAAATGTAATTTATTTCTGTGATCAAAGCTGAATTTTCAGCATCATTACTCCAGTCACATGACCCTTCAGAATTCATTCTAATATGCTGATTTGCTGCTCAGGAAACATTTCTGAGTATTATCAATGTTGAAAACATGTTGTGTTGCTTCATATTTTTGTGGAAACCGTGAAACACATTTTTTTTTTTTTTTTTGCTTTTTTGATGAACAGAAAGTTCAAAAGTACATTATTTACACTATTTGAAATAAACTTTTTTATAACATTATAAATCTATTTACTGTCACTGTCAATGCAATTTGCTGAATAAAAATATTAATTTCTGTGTATCTGTTGTAATTTCTTTTCTGAAATGTTTTGCTTGAAAGTGTACTTCTACTACTTACTGTATAATGCAATTTTTGAAATAATGCATGCATACTTTATTAAATGTTCAAATACAGTTTGTCTCCACTGTATATTGCAATATTTAAAATATATTGAGGTTTTTAAACTCTCCTACAGTATATAATCTTTATAGCTTCACTAAACACTCACCATTATTTTTCTCATTGAATGCATACAGTATGATATACAGACAGGTTCAGTTCACTGCAGTTCATTGTACTGTGTCAAGTCTGGCATCCCACTGGGTTTAAATAAGGAGGATTGCTGACTCTTTGATCCAGTGACTTTGCTTTTTTCCATGGATTTATCTGGGAAAGTATAATTGGGTTTTGTTGGCATGGCGACAGATGGCTCCATGGTGAACTCTATTGTAAAAGTGCAATATATATTTTTTTTTTTTCTTGTTCCTGTTCCTTCTGTTATATGGATTTATATATGTACATGTGTGCAGTTTAAATGTAATAAAAAGTAACGGAAAAGAAGAAAAGTGTAAAAATAAAGGAATAGTTCACCCAAAAAAGAAAATTCACATAATTTACTCACCTTCAAGCAATTCGAGGCATTATAGCCATTATATGACTTTCTTCTTTTAGACGAACACAATCGGAGTTACATTAAATAATATCCTGCCTCTTCCCAGCTTTGTAATGAGTTTTTGAAGCTCCGAAAAGCGCATCCATCCATCATAAAAGTAATCCATACACCTCTAGTGGATTAATGAATGCCTCCTGAAGTGAAGCGATGGGTTTTTGTAAGAAAAATATCTATATTTAAAACTTTATAAACTATTATCACTGCCTTCCAGCAACTGCTGGAACAAAGTTTGACATTTGATGAAGGTGTAGCGGAAGCTAAGGTGAGACTTAGGATGGCTTGAGGGTGAGTAAATTATAAATGAGTCATATAATTACATTTATTTGTGAGATTTAAATGACTTCTTATGCATATTTATTTATTTAATCTCACCATCTCTGTCACTGCATGTTACTGGAAGTCTCATACATGTGAGAAATTATAATTATTAAATTATTTTGTTTCAAAGCCGAAAATAACCAGGAAAGTTTAAAATGCTTATTTTAGCGCAGGTGTAAACGAGACCTAATAATGTGCATGTTTAGATTGTTCTTTCTGTGTTGAATATGCAACACAGAATATTCATGCATATTCAACTTTCTACAGTTGAATATGCAGTCAGAGAAACTGTGTTCTTGCTTGTGCACTAGTGTTGCTTTCGTCAACGAAAATTATGACTAAATATCGTCGTCAACGAACCTTTATCACGTGACGAAAACGAGACAAAACGTAAATGCTGGTCATGTGACGATGACTATAACTAAATGTATAATGCAATATTGTTGACGAATAAAAACGAGACTAAATGTGCTTTACAAAATAAAAACTATGCTAAAATGTCTCTTCATTTTCATTGACCAAAACGAGACGAAACGAAATGTTATAACGTTATTTCGTCTCGTTTAGTTGCGTTATTATTATTATTATTATTATTATTATTATTATTTTGCAGTATTTCTGTTTCCTGTGTCTCACTTCAGCGGCTGCATCAGGTCGCACTGCGCAGACGCAGGCGACGTCACTTCCTCAAGCCCCACTCGCGGCATTATTTAGAAGACGACAACAACAAAGTACCGATGGCTGGCCGGCCGGGGTTCGTCTTTGGGAGAAAATGTATGCGTGTGTACTTCTAACATGTTTAGTTGGTAAAATAAATGTTGTAAATTCAGATCAGAGCGTCTTCTGTGTCTGGAATGGATGTATTCTTGAGTCTATAAGGTAACAGTAATATAATAAGATAACCTTGTTTGAAATGGTTTTGGCTAAAGGAAAATTTTGGTTTCGTCTATACTGCTAGGTATTTATACTATATTGACTGGGTTAAATAGAACTGCATTACTAAAGAGATTAAACCACAGCAATTTTCATTGACTAAAACTAGACTAAATGTCATCAGTTTTCGTCGACTAAAACTAGACGAAAATAGTCATGGATAATTCTGACTAAAATAAGACTAAAATGCTCAGACTTTTAGTTGACTAAATCTTGACTAGACTAAAAGAGTATGAACGTGACTAAAACTAATAAAAACTAAAATGACAGCTTCACACAAAGACTAGACTAAAACTAAAATTAAAACAGGCCGCCAAAAACAACACTATTGTGCACAAACTTCCCTTATTTTATTTGCACAGGCACTTTCCACATTAATGTAGCAGCAGCTGACGGCTGCGTTGAAACATTGATGACAAATGCTCCCTCATCTCCGACCGTCTTCCTGATCATCGCAGACGGAACATCACACTGAGCATGATTCATAACGTTCTCTTTTATGGCCAAACATGATTCATGATTAATAACTTTTCCTCCTTTTCATCTGAAGAGAAGTTTTATTCTTTCATAAGAGACCTTTGTTTATTGCCAGAATCACCCACCCTTGATATTGAAAGGCCACAAGAGGTTGATTCTACTCACAGCTCTTGTGTGACTTTTTGATGATGTCAGCAGCTGACAGTGCAATATGATTTCATTCTCCACAAAAAATATCAGCTCTCATGTTCACTTTATTCTCCTAATATTCTGATCTCGTTCTGTTGACTTTAACAACAACTGTGATCTTGTATCCTATTGATTTTATGCATATTGTAGTAGGTGGAGGGGGAAGCTGTGTAACCCACCATACCTTTTTTCTTTAAAAACAGATTAAAATAGATTTCCTGTCACCTTGAGCCACGCATTCACATCCTATACAAAACTTTGTATTGCCGTTGTTGTTTACACAGGTGGTGTGTACTCTCATATTCATTATTAAGTGACTCAAGAGCAAACATTTATGCATGATTTATTTACTGGCATTACAGTGAGCTTGAATAATATGTGAGATCCTTTCTTAGAGGTCTTTTCAATTCTGCAAAATTTCTTTAAATCAGCATCACGCACTATTACTTAAAAATGTTAATGTAAGCATTTAGAAGTTTAAGATTAAGTCTTATGAATTTATTTTTGCAAAGTCATCTTTGAGTAAAAAGAGCACTTATTACTGTACATAAGTAATTTGAAAGAATATACTTGAGTGAGAACTGAATGTGACGTAAAGTGTACTGTTGAATGTACTAACAATCATTTACGGTAAACTAAAATATTCTTTAATGTTATTTCCACTAAAACTTGTATGTCATGCAATGTAATGTCAAAAAACACTACAGTTAAAATGATAATAAAATACTTTACATGTGCTTTTAGTCAACACATTAAAAAATTTAAACATGACAAAAGATTATTAAAGTCAAACTTTTAAATTGACTGTTTCAGAGTGCATTTTTATTTTATCAAAATGAAATTGACTTAATATTTTATTATTTGCAAGGACAGGTTTTTTTTTTTTCACAAGAGACCTGAGTAAGGCAATGATCTTATGCTGCTGTTTCTACCCCATATCATTATTAAAAGGTGTTTTTGTTTGTGTAGCTTGATTTATGATATTAAATCATATTTTTGACTTGAATGAAACCCAGTTCATGTAGATGATACCACATGAAGCATTTTTATGTCACCTGAAAGAGCTGGCAGTGTTATTCTGGGAAAGCAAAATTCATTATTGATATCTGTATTCATACAGTATATAATGCACACAACACATCAAAGCCACATACATTCTATTCATATGATTTTATGGATTTATTAAAGCTGTCAGATCATGATCATGATGCATTTTTTAATATTTGTAAAATACAAAGCTTTTTTCCAGTAAAATCTTTGTTGCAGATGTGATGAGAAAAAACCCACCCACTGGAACTGCATCGGATGTGTTGAACAAATTGATTTACAACACAATTGCTCAAAGAATGAGATGGAGAACAGGACTGAAGTAGATTCATCATTGTCTCTCAGTATTAGCCATTCACAAATCACATTCATGCCAAATCGTGGATTTTTCATTTGATATGCAAATCCAGTGGTGCCAAAGCATGTGTCTCCATTCTTCTGTTTGACAACAATGAGTTGTATGAGTGTGGAACAACAGACCAGTGCTATAAATAAGCCTGTAAGAGCCAACAGCACATGACAGGCATGAACTTTATAGTCACGTCTCATTCACATTCAACATGCCCTCTTAAATATACTGTATGAGGTTCATGTACAATAATAAATGTCCTTTATTGACATCTGTGGTTCCATAAAGAACCTTCAACATCCATGGAACTTTTCCATTCCACAAAAGATTCTAGGCAGAAAAAAGAGGTTCTTTAATGGTTCTTTTAAGAACCGATCATGCCGAGGTTCTTTGGGAGACAAAAATGGTTCCTTCTGACATCACTTTGAAAACCAACCTTTTGGAACCTTTATTTTTATAATTTTAGGCACAAAATGTATTCAAACACAAAATGCAAACGTGTGACAACCTATTAGCACACAACTCTTTTCTGCTCCATTTTTGCCACAAACATGAATGATACCGCATATTCCATGGATTGTTTAGAAGTGGTGCTTGTTTTTCAAAGCAAACAGATTTACAAGTTCTCGCCTGGTGGGTCATAAACAGGATCGCCATAAGCTTAAATTGAGGTGACCAGAATGTCATAGATATTTAAGCTTACTCGAGCCAGTAAGCAAACACCTAGTAACCTTCCTGAACACCCTAGCAACCACATAATGACCTATAATGACCTTGCATGTTTTTACGCTTTGTCATTTCAGTCATATTTTTTTCATTTTGTCCTACATTCTTGAATAGCGTTATTCCTGGTATGCTCTTGTTAGCTTGAGTAAACAATTTCAACAGTTTCAAACAGCTGTGTTAATCGGTGTGGTATGCAGTGTTATTTGGCATTTATTTTAAAACCACTATTCACATATTTTTTGAAATCTGACACAAAAAACAATGTGTTTTTATTGCATATGCTGCAAAAATGCTGTGAAAAAAAGTATTAGCGGAGATGAATGCATGGATTTAATAAGATTTTTAATTGAAGCAAACATCATCTTCCTGTTCTGTGTATATGTGAAGACTCGTCTTTCACCCTGCCACATTTCTTCAGATATTCCTGTACTGCATGATGCCAGCGGCTCTGTCAGATCACAGGAGTGTATCATTTCAAAAGGGGAATGAAAGAAACGTTAAAAGGCCTCTGAAATGATTGAATGAACTTTCTTCTCA
The DNA here is from genome assembly GCA_021397915.2 of Tor tambroides. Lineage (NCBI taxonomy): Eukaryota > Metazoa > Chordata > Actinopteri > Cypriniformes > Cyprinidae > Tor > Tor tambroides. The sequence continues at coordinate 36,664 of JAFVLL020018954.1, forward strand.
TCCAGGCTGATTTCTTTTTCTAAAACAAGCTTTTCTGACAGGAAGTAGAGAATATGCTCTTTATCCTTCATTTCACTAGAAATGGTCTAACAGAGATATAGTCTGGAATTCTCAACACTGAAAGGGGTTTATTAAGTGATAGGACTTAAAGATTGCAAAGATGTCTGTTAGTTAAACATTGCTGGTCATTTGTGTTTGAAACCAAATATGGAGCAAGAGAATCAGAGTAATCAGGATGGGTGATGGTGACACTGTTAAACGTGGTCACTGTGGATTCCTCCACAGACTGCTTTGTCATCAAACAGCCCACAGGAATTTACATGATCAGCAAGAGACCATCTGCCAATCAGAAGCAGAGATGATGCTCATGACAGAGCTCACCTACAGGAGAAGTTTTGTACTTACTTTATGTACAGTATAGTGAGGGTAACAAAGTCAGAGTCCAGTTGTGAAAATTCTTGTACTTTTTTTTTTCTAATTTAAATCATCACTAATGTTATCACCATAATTATAATTAACTCACATTATCACAGATTTACTTACTTGATTAGTGACCTATAAACACTTCATTTACATCTGGAAAAATACATAAATAAATTAATTAGCTTAAAATTAAAATGTAAAAAAAAGTAAGAAAAAGAAACATTTTCATATCAAATATACTTTCTATTTATTTATTTATTTTATAATGTTTATACTGTTCTGGTTTTATTTTAACCCTATGTTTGGATACACCCTTTCTTGAAAATCCCACTATATATGATGGATGGATGGGAATCGATGTAGATGTGTTTCACTGTAAAGAAAAAATAGTGATTATGTCGCCAGACTCTTTTGTTTACTATATTTTAACACTGGGTGATCATCTAGACCTTTGTGCGTGATAAAGGTTACTGCATAATCCAGTTTCACCCTCATGGAAAATGAACTGACAGAAAGAAAACAAAATCTTTTTATATCTCATTGTTCACATAGAAGGATGTATGAAGGTGGCTCATTTGGATAAATGGGTAAATCACGCAGTGAAAATGACCTTGACCTTTGAATCTTACTTGCAGAAGTCAGTCTGTACTCTGAATTCGAAGACAGTTACAGTGAGCGAACGTCACTGCATATGTAAGTGGGAAGCATCCTTACTGCAGATTTAAGCTCATCCAGCCGCAGTGAACGTTTTGTGGTAGGGGAAGAGGAAATATATTATATACTCCAATGCTTTCTTGACCCAATAAATTATAAAAAATTGATTCTCATCTCATGCATCTGAAGTAGAAATGATACAGTTAAAACACTGCATCTGTAACTGCATGAGAAATATGAGCTGTACGAGTTTTCTTCCTGGAATTTTTTTTTTTTTTTTTTTTATTCTTTATTTAACTTCAAAACTCGTTGAATACATGGATGTTTTTAAAGTTCTTTTTAAAAATTCTTCTTGCATCGATGGATTATTGATTTGCATGTAAACCAGAAAAATGCAATAATTCAATAAGCTTATTCTTAGTAGTAATAGCGTATTAGTGTGCATGTAAACATGCTCTGATGACCTCTGACCTTTGGTTCTTATCCATGACGTGATCATTACTGTAAGAGCTCTCCACTGAGACACATGGGCTCATTTCCACCGGTATCCATAGCAATTGCAATCAGAGATTCTCTGACCATTCAGGATGAATACAACCAACAAGATCTGTCCCCATGCTTCCACATCTTGTGTTTTTTGGTTAAATAGTTATATTTGAACACTGCTGAATATGATCCCATATTCTCAGGTGATTGTGTGTACATACAATGCCTTCTAAAATGAATTCTTTAAGAACAGAGATGTACAAATGAATGTGTGCTTAGGTTCATAGAATATTGAATTAATATGATTCATTGCTGTATTTCTATGGCAGAATTTGATTGTAATCAAGGATCAACATGCATGAAACACCATCCATGTTGATTACAATCATTTTGTAATCAAAATTGGTTCGTATGAACAAGCTGAAACTCCAAATGTTTCATGTAACCACATTTAAATTAAAATGTAAATATTTTTGACTACATTCTTCCATAATGAACCACTTTTCATAATAAAAACATGTATTACTTTGAACTGACTGAACCTGTAACACAATCATACAAATCTCACTTTTAGAAGTCATTCCAACTTTTAGACTTTTTTAACTACAGTATTTATCTATCAATGCTTTTATTTATTCAGAACATTATAGATGAAGGCCAGGTTTCCAGTGTAATTTAGTCAGGTGTTTTGTAATTCCCTTGAGAGACAAGATCTTAAATCCTGCAAATTGTGCATTACATGGTTCGCACACATTTGTTTATTTCTATGAGATATCAGCAGATGATTTTGTGTGTAATGGAAGTGTATTTCCTTTAAATTGCATAAATGTGTCAGAATATGATTATAATAACAAAATGTTTGTATTACAGGAGACTGCAGGGCATTTTATCAGAAGCATAAGCAGCAAAGTATATCAGCTTTCAGTTTATCAGCCTTCACACAGACACAGTGTTTATCGGGTATTTTTAAATGTGGCCGATTCCGTATAAAGAGACTTTATAGTCTATAACAATGGAATTTATATGCAAGCTCAGTTCCTTGTGATTTATGATTTTGAGATGCCCTATTCATCCTATTGTGTATTAATAATCTAGCCTTTCAGAAATCATCTGGTTTATGAGAAGCAGACCTCATAGTAAAGCAACAGATATCTAATCTCTGTCTCTATTCTGCTTCCCTCACTCAAGAGCAATAATTCATAACAAATCTCGTAGTTCTCTCATTGTGCTGCATGTATTCATAATGAGACACGAGCGCAGTGCTGTCACGGCAGTGAGTGCCAGATGATAAGACATTATCTCACACACTGTAGAAAACCCCATATTCAAAACAACCTCTATACCCTGCATGTTTAGTGTCTTATTTTCATTTATGTTAACATTTATTCTGCGTAAATGTAATTTTTTACATAAAGATACACTTTTTATTTCACATTCCAGGTATTCTTTATAAGAGGTGTCTCTGATCAGGCAAACTAATTGTTTTAAGATTTGCATTGCTATTGTATATTTGAAAGGAGTTTGTAATAGTAACCAACTTCTAAACCTCTAACTTTTTTATATTAACTTTCAATCTGTTATACTTACACACTTCAAAAAGTAATTTAGGGGACCTGTAAACTTAATTAAATGCATGGTTGCAAGATTTGTTGGTTTAATTAAACCTTTGAAGTTGCAAACATTATTTTGATTAGTTTTGTTGACATAAATGTTGATCGTTACATCATTTTAATATTGTCATTTTTAATTAAGTTCTTCTAGTTCATGTATTTCTAGTTCTCAGCATGCTTTGCATAGGACTTGAGATGAATTGGTTCCAGGGCCATGACTCCATTTAGGATTGAATATGAAACTAGTTGGAACAGATTAATTTTTAATGAGTAATCAACTCAATTTGTGTTTTTGCTACCAATTATTACATTTTTCTTACTCCACATAGTTTGTTGAACATGATTTTATTAGACGTTGTTATAACTCAAAAAGATATATGCAAACTGTTGCACTTTTTTTTTCTGAGGTAAAACATTTGTTTTCATGTAGCATGTAAATGTAGGCAATGTTAAATATAATGCTCTTGTTCAGTTTTATATTTAGTAAGAAAGTAAACAGCACCTGTCAGCAGATGCTTTTATCCATAGCAATTTACAGTATAGTTATTACATTGACAGTCCTCCCTGAAGCAACCTGAGGTTAGACACACACACACACACACACACACACACACACACACACACGCGCACGTTTATTTTTCTATCATTGTCTTGCAATACGAAGCTCAATGGTTTCATCCCCAGTGAATGCCCATGGGTTTCACTAGTGAAACTAGTATGTAAGATAAAATGTTTTTTTATTAGTTTCAATATAATAAGATCTTGGCAATGCTTTAATTTAGTTGTTGACTGATATTGATTTTTTGATATCCAATGGTGATGCAGAAGTCTTAAAAAGCAGACTGATGGCCAATATAAAGCCGATATATGATATTACACAGTTTAATTTAAAAATATTAAAAACACATGCATAACAATTGCTGAAAATGAATGTATATTTATTTTACATAATACGTAATTAGAAATAAATAATTTTGAAAATTAAGAAATAGGAAGAAAATATTTTACATTTTACATCTGCAAAATAAGATTTACACTTTAGATGGCAACTTCTTGTTTCTTTAATAAAGGTATTTTTCATAAATACAACCAAATAAAATATTGTTAAAAATATTAATAAAAAAAGAAGTAAATGCTGTAACCAACAATGCATATTGTGGTAAGTATGTGCGCATTGGGAATCATATTTTATCAAATAAAGACCAAGGTAGTGCTTTCTTTTTACATACAGCACACAGTGAATATGACATGAATTTGGATATACAGCATTGCAAAGATTTATTTTATTTTTTATTTTTGTCGATCATGAAAAACTATTTTGAAGAACAAACACAAGATATCTTTTCCTTTGTGATTAACAATTAATGCGTCAGATGGTTAATATGGAAAACCAGTAGTGCACACGTCCTCACACTCACTCGTTTTCCCATAAACAAACATACTGTGAGAAACAGTCAATCCAGTGATATAATGAGGGAAAGAGAGAGAGAGAGCGAGAGAGAGAGAGAGAGCACTACGATGAGCTGAAGGCAGAGCTGGAGTAAGACTGTGAAGAAAGACAGCAGGAGGGGAACGAAGGTGGAGAGAGAAAGAGAGAGAGAGAGAGGTACAGTAGCTCCCTTCCTCAGATAAATCCTACAGGAGGAGTCAGTCTGTCCGAAGGTGGGAGGGAGAGAGAGAGAGATACAGAACACGGGAACGTCAGAGTTGGAAGACGGAGTTGGTCCTGGTCTTTGCACCCTGTGCTTGGAGCAGATGGCTGTGTGTTTTCTTCAGCTGCTGCAAGGTAACAGAGCATCGCTCACTCTCTCACACACTGAATCAATGTCTGGATTAAGCTCTTGTCTTGCTTTGTGTGTGTTTGCCACTCTGCCTTTCTTATTTTGCACTGTTTTTCTTGTGGCATGCTGTGTGTGTGTGTGTGTGTGTGTGTGTGTGTGTGTGTGTGTACACATGCATACGGAAGTGAGGAACAGAGCTGTCTGACAGTAAAGACTCTCTTATTAAATAACCATTAAAGCTTACATTACTTGCGCTGGCTGTACGATGCATTGCATGCCCATGAGATTTTTTTAAAGATTTTAGATTCAGATGTATTTAAATTTAAGGGAAAGTGTATGTTTTAATCACTTTTCTGCCTTCACTGGTTCATTCCAGTGGTCTCGCAGTGTGACAAATGAAGTTCAATTATTCCAATTAATTTGAGCTCATAAAAGCTGCATGCATAGTATTAAAATCCCATTAGAAAAAGTGCTGTTTAAAGTAGATTTAGATGGAATACAGCATGTTACACTGCAGAACTCGTCAACTTTCTGTAAGTATCTCAGTTGCAAAAGCTGTTTGATGATATTTTAATCAGTTGTCATTGTGTAGCACACGAGAAAAGAGCTGATGAAATGCATTTGACCAGAAGTGCAAATAGTAAAGGGAGTGAAGTTTGAATGGCAGTATCGTGCAAATAATCAGTGTAGTGCATTGCATGTAGTACAGAATATGGTTTATATATAGGTCTATGTATTAAGACTATACATTGATTCATTTTGAATTGAAGTATTCAGGATTTGTATCTAAAAATACACCTTGAAATGGCAAATTACATTGATGTCATTGATGAGTAAATTACTGAATAGACAAAACTAGCTTTAGAGATCAATGTGTTTGTTTTATGTGCACATCTTTGAACATATCACATATCATCTAGTTTACATCTGAGCCCGATTTTGTGTTCTGTGCTATTTTTATTTGTTTGTTTTGATTGAAAGTCTTAATATATTCACTCCTAAAGCTAAAGGTTCTTCAGAAGTTCTCTATCTCTCTTATTCAGACCTCCAATTCTCACACTAATTCTTATGCCATTTTTAGTATACCAAATTCTGTTCTCCATTTTTTTTTTTTTTTTTTTCCCCAGATTCTGTTTAATAGTTCAAATAAATTTTCTGGATTCTGTGTTTTATGATTTAATACAAATTTCTTAGCAAAAATTATAGTAATAAAATTAATTTAACTTTTTTTATTATTATTCTTAAGGTTTTAAAGTCTTTTTAAATGTTTTTTTATTATGTGAATCATTTTTATTCTCTTATTCCTTATGCATCTATTGTGATTATTTTATGATTTTTTTTTATTATTTCTTTAATCTTATTAAAATGTAATCAAATGTAATTTGAACAATTCCTTTTATATTTTGGCAAAAAAAAGTGGTGCACAACAGAGGTTTACTGTTTAAATTAAAACATGGATGAAAAATTATGCGATGTTCCTTAAAAATATTTTAATAAAATGTATTATTGTTGTTATACATTCTACTATACGATTGTAATCTATTTCTTTCATAATTTAACCAAACTTTTATTTTAGTGAGTTGTAGTGAAAAGCTCTGAGTTTTGTGGTTTTTATTGAATGAAATAGTGAAATGCAGGTGAAGTGACTTTTAGAGCAGCTCTGGAGATGAATACAGAACATGCATTTTTCTTATTATATAGCAGTCTTTTTGGCAGTAATATTCACAGACACTAGTACATAACGCAGTTTAATTAAGCATACAGTCCTACTTCATTTGTCCAAAATTTTACCAAATTCCTTTTTTTTTCTGTTGTATAAATTCCATTTTTATGACTGTATTCTGCAATTCCGTCTGCATTTTCTGCACTGTGGAAATCATAGGGTTCTATATACGTGTATGTATTTCCTGCATCTGAGATGGTTTACTTGTATTGTTAAGGGTTTGAAAAGAAGGAAAGACATCAGCATGTTGATGAAAACACATCATGAAGAATGTGTGAGATATTTTGTAATATTGAATGCATCTATCTGGTGTGCAGTGAACGGGGCTGTAATGAACACTGAGAGGGTAATAGATGGATGCAGAGAGGAAAATCCATTAGGGTTAAGTCTCCTGCAGTGAGGACGGTCTAAGAGTCATCGTCCTTCACTTTCCACCCCCAGAGCAATCATAACTCAACTGTGTTAAACCCACGTCTGTGTAAATAAACTCTGTGGATAGTGGCCTAAGCACAGGGCACAGCCAAATTGCTTTAGAGTGGGACTAATAAAATGAATAAATGAATGCTTTACTGTAGTGAGAAATAAGGTCAGCAGAAATGCCTTCAGAAACAAAAACCTATCTATCAGTTTCACAGAAGAGAAGAGAAGTATTAAATGCAAGTTATTCCCCATGAGCAGAACAGGTTTTGATTCTGAAACACATTACAGTTTCCATTCAGTTACATCAGAAACACACGCTGGCCGTTTGCCTGAGGAGATGAAAAATGCTGAGATGTTCGGAACGAAGCGTCTCAGATCGCACACCTTTGTGATCGTTCTCTCCGCTCAGCGTGTGGGATGTCATGTCCAACATGAGTAGTTATTAAGAAATAATCCACCCACTTTTCCGCACCAACATAGTAATCATGGAAAGAATGTGGGTGGCCACTTTAGTGACTTTTACAAAGCCACATGATATTGACTAGACTAACTGGGAAAGAATTAATACAAAGTCTTGTTGTAGTATTTATTTATTTGTTTGTTCATTAATTAAAAAAAAATAAAAAAATTATTCATTCATTCATCTATGTATTTATACATGTATTCATTTATGTATTTATTATTTATTCATTCATACATTCATTGATGTATTCATTTATTATTGATCATTCATTCATTCATTCATTCTTTTATTTATTCATGGACTTATGTATTCACTCTTTCATGTTTTGATTTATTTCATTCATTCATCTATGTATTTATGTATGTATTAATTTGTGTATTCATTCATTCATTCATTTAGTTATTTATTTATCATTCGTGAGTTCTTTCTTTCTTTCTTTCTTTCTTTCTTTCTTTCATTCATTTGTGTATTCTTTCTTTCCTTCTTTCTTTTATTTGTTTATTTGGTTGTTTTTTCTTTCTTTCTTTCACTCATTTATTCATTTATTTTACTGAGTCTCAATGAGACCAGAAACAAGTATTAAGGAAGCAAACGGTTAATTTTGATTTCATGCTGGCTTTATCACGGTTACTCTGATAAACAAGGTAAAGTGCTAATTAATTTGGGAAGGTGGTTGTCCCTTAATCAGTCATTTCACATGGGAAAAGTGCTGTTCGCACTTATAAAGACCTGGAGCGGTTGGAAAGAAATACTCCTCCAGGGACTAAGCAGCCATTATCAAGTCTTTAGTAACCGTGAAAGTGCACCCTCTTCCCCAGCGGCTCGTCTTTCTGTGAGTCGTTAAATACACCAACACAGTGCTCTGTAATCATGTGAACTGCTTATTCCATGAGATCAATTAATAAGAAGTCTTTTTTTCACGCATTAATGCTGTAGTGTTCATCCGCAGAGATTTACACTGCTGGGATGGTTTCGTTCCACAACAGAAACAGCCATCTGAAGCCTCATTCATAATTTACAGTCTGTAGCTGCTAGCATATAAGCTGAATCTGGCGCTTTGGCATTTCTGAAATAATGCTAACAAAAAAGTGAATTCATTATGATTAAATAACAAAGGCGAACTCCTTTTTCATTAGTATTTGAGTACTGCAGGTCTTTCAAAGCACTTCAAAATATTCCAGTCATGATGATGCTGATTAGTGTTGTCCTCTTTTGTACCGGAACATTCTAAATATACAATATTAATCTTGTTTTGAGACCCTGAGTGTGTTTACATGCACAATCTCATACCAGTTACGCTTAATAAAATCATATTCACTTCAATCAAAACAAAATAAAAATATTTTATAGAAAATCAGTCACAATTGGGTCAAACTTGCATTGTTGAGAGGGGGAAAAAAATCAGATACAAAAACACAGATCGGTTATATTGTATTATTACATTCATAAAAAATGTAAATATGGGAAAATGAAATGAAACTTAACATTACAAAGATGTATTTTAGTTCCCTTCGCTCCACAGCAAATCCTTTAAAAGTAACAGTATTCAAAACAAAACAAAAAAAGGAATGAAACGTATACACACAGAAAAAAAAAAACTCTCTTTAAACTGAAATGTTTAAAAAAATTACTAATATGTACCATTTAGGTATTAATATGTATACTTGAGGTCTAGTGTTTGGAGGGGAGGAAGTTATTTTTTATTTTAAAAAAATGTTATTAATTTTTATAAAAGATTATAAGAAGCATTTTTTCTGTGCATCAGTGAATTGTGCACAATAAACCCAGGAACATGCAGTAAGAAAAGTTTTTCATTATTATTATGTTGGATATTGTTATCTTGAAGTGGAAATACTGTCTGAAATAAATCTGTTATTGTGGTTTATCTCTAAATTGTTTGATTGTCTCTTTCTAATATCACTGGTCACCAGGCAGATTCTGTAACCATTTATTGTGCAATGGATGTGAGTCTGGTGTGTGTTGGTTTCCTGTTCCCTCTTCTTTTCTCTCTTCCTCTGCCATTTTCCTTCCCCCAGCAACATCTCTTCATCTCTTTAATGTTCCTCTGCTTGCTCCTTGCCCACCTTTCCCCTTTCCCTCTCTGTCTCTCTCAGATGGCAGACTGAAACATATAAACCGTGCCATTCATTGCTTGTCTTGGTGCAGATTGTTCACTTAACAGGACAAAGAGAGTGTGACGTTTTCTTATTGACTTTTTGCTGCATCTATAGGTTGTGAATCTGAATGACATTACTAAGACAGACAGAGGTTACACAGGTCAAAGCATTCCCGTCTGGTGCATGATTGCCACTTTCTTTAGTAACAGAGTCAATCAGCACAGTTTTTGCAGTAATTGCGGTCCTCTTGAAAAATGGTTCTTAAAGCTGATTTGTGTAAACTGCGTTCTTCTCCTATCCCAGTGAAATCTGCAGAGATATCTCTGACAAAAACATTCTGTATAGTAACCTGACAGCAATACTGGTTCTACCAATGGCGTAAGATTGTGGTGGGGAATTAAAAAAATAAATAAATAAATTAGCCATGCATTCGTATGTATTAGTATGTTTTGACTGTGTCATCTGTTTGACTGTGTCATGTTGTTTTTGGCCAACCCCATCAGGCTTTGGCAATAGAAGAGGGCAAAATTGGCACAACGTATTTGTCCTCTGCCAGCCCTTGAACATATGCTGAATGACATTTGAACAGTTTTAGAGAATGACAAAGATAGAAAGAACACCCTCTCCTAACCAGAGACAGAGATAAATGGTTTGCCTGTTGCTCGTCTCCTCGCTTAGCTTTCTCTTTATTTCTCTTCCTCACCTTCCTGGTGAAGTGACAAAATATACATTATTAAGAATAGGGAGACTGAATCAGAAGTTTCAAAATTTCTCCTCACGTTCTTTGGGAGAAAAATGTGACCCATGAGATCTGACAGCACATCATTCACAAGCGCAAGAAAGACAAGAAGTAAAAAAGTTGCATTTGGTAAGATAAAAACTGGATTTCAGTAATTCAGAAATCTCTATTTCAATAATTAAGAATAGACCTGGGTAAATGATCACTGAAAAGAATCAGAATAGCTGACACCAAGTCATTCAGTAAATGTTTCCTTTGCTGAAAATAGACAAAAGCGGCAGTTTATTCAGCCTTTGAACCCAGAATCCTCACATATACAATGCAATGCTTATATCTGGACCAGCAGGCCAGTATTGACATTATTATCTGATTCCAGTGTCTATCCACATCTGACCCTGCAAAATCCCGGGATTGACAACCTCTCATGTGAAGATGCTGAAATGCAATGTTATTTTGAGCACTCACAACTTACTGTGTAAAGCGAACATATTTTATGCAGAGAAGAATATTTTATGCTATGAAGTAAATAATGTTATTAACATTTTAACTTGAAGGCTACACCTTTTGATACTATATGCCACTGGAGCGACTGGCATCCTGTTAGCATTCAGAGTATGAGAGAGACGTGTTAGACGTATTAACAGAAGGGGAACGATATCATTGCCATCAGCCTAGGGAGCTGTAATTGATTCCATATTCAGTTTATTACTTCTTATTAAATGTCCCTCATGACCTATAGCACAATGGACTGCATAATAAACAGCTGATGTCCAGATAATAAGGAAAGCATGCTTAGCGATTAAAAGGATTTTCTGGATTATTATTAAATCTTTACATTTTTTTTTTTTAATTAAATCTAAATTATATTATGATTAAGTGGTATTCTTTTATTAAGGTTCACTGACTGTTTTATGTTGCGCTGGCTGATAGCGGTCATCTTGGACCTATGCACATATGGTTTGGTTTAGTCCATGATTGAAAATGTCTAGTATCTGAGAGTTGTTGGACTGTGATGGTGACAGTTTTTAGTAAATAACACTTTTAATGTGATTCAAACTTTTAAAAGTGCTTTAAAATAGAAACAATACAAAGTCCACGAACATGAAAAGCAATGGAAATTTAGTATCTAAGTCTAGTTTAATTACGTTTCCTCACAAAGATAAATGTTTCATCATATATCCTGCTCTGTGTTTTGAGACGGCTGTGGGACACAAGCAGGATCTCTTAGACTACTCAACCCATGTGAGTGCACATGATTTTAAACCTATTTTTGAAAAGTGCTGTTCATTTTTGTGAGTATAAAACTAGTAAGGAGCAAATGATCGGCTGCACTGGAGAAAGAAAAACAAACAAACGAACAAACAAAAAATCGTTAGGTTGAGCTATCCAAAGGTACACTGGAAAAAATGATAACCTAAAAACAATAACAGCTATTTTAATTCAAGTCAAAAATATTATTTAATATCACTGAATTGACCTAAATACACTCTAATGGAACTTAGTTTTATGGATTGAATCAGGTAGAAGTTGCTCTTTAAGGTAACAGTTGCAGGTTACCACTTTTATTATGCAGGTCGAATGGCTTTCCTGCAGTAAAACTGGCGTGTGAGGTGCTGTGTGAAGTTGACTGAGACTAAACGCATATCTTCAGTCTTAGGGTATGTTTACATGACAGCAATAATGTACAAAAAACTGTTTTTCCTTTGCATCTTTTGAAATATTTCGTGTACTGACAACAACTATGTCAAAAGAGGTGCTGTATTATGCATGCCAAGTCTGTAGTGGGCGACGTCAGTTTGTAAAGAAACACTACGGACCCGTGCACATATGCATTCCTGTAGACTAAACACGTAATATGCACACACATATATTTGTGTTTTCACAAATGTGCATTTTTGTTGTTTACACAGTGACAATAGCAGTATCGTTTTCAATAATTCGCACTTTAAAAAACCAATTTCCTAAGTTGCATTTTCAGATAAATAATCAAAACACATAAAAAGCTTTCCATTTTAAGTTTTAAACAGTGTTGTGTAAACACTCTCTTAATCAGACGAGTGAGGGACCAGACGCAGTGATCTCAAATGGTAATGTGCTGGCTTTAGCGTGAATATATAGCAGCTCAGCGCTGTTGTGCACAATCTCACTCCTCTCTTAGGTCTCTCTTGCTGACTATTATTGTTTTTATGCTTCCTGCTGTGAGCAGCTGCCTGCCACTGACCTCAAACTCAAACACAAGCAACTCCCCTGCTGATGTCAGATGACACTTCAGATGATTGACAGACTGATTTTTTTTTTTTTTTTTGGTACAGTGCAAAGGTTTTAGCAAAACATCAAATAGATATTATCACAATAGAAATGGCATGAGGCTGTTAATATGCCTAATTTGTGTATGTGTTTAAACTCTAATTAAATGGGTCACATCACATCATTTGCCTTCATCTTTTGAAATAAGTGTGTTTGATGTACTATGAACTCAAAACTTTTTCCAAGCCCAAAAAGACAATTTACTGACAATAAGCTGCAAATACAGATCTTTCCAGACATCATGATTACAGCAATGATTACAGCAGCTTATTTTTAACAAAAACCTTGATCTTAGGTTTGCTTGACCTTGGTCTTAATAGTTTGTAGGGAATAGAGGGGGGAAAGGATTGAGAGAGAGGGTAGAAAATGGTAATTTAAAGAAAATTTGAAAAAATTTCTTTGCTTTTAGCTGAGACATAGAGTACTAGAAATGCATGCTAACAACACCATATTGATAATTTTTATTATTATTATTATTTTTTATCGTATTGGCCAATAATGGATATTTTATTGTAATAATAATAAATAATAACAATAATAAAATACAATTAAAATAAAAAACAAATAAAACAAGAAGAAGATTTGTCAAAGTTGTAAATACAACACATTATCAGAGTATGTTTTACAAGAAAATACTATTTCAGTAATTTTAATTCAAAATTTCAAAATTAATTCTGTGTACTTGCAGTTTCTTTGTAATTACATATTTGTGAAATTTAATAATTCTTTGTTTCTTTCAAATCTGTTTTATTATAATGTTGTGATGCTTAAATTCGTTTGGTCTCGTACTGTATCGCACACCTTGTCAGTGTCTGCGCTTGCTTGGCTATTTGTTGTGATAAACAGGATAGTGTGTTCAGCTGAATTCAATTTCCGTTTTGTCAAAGGGGTATAAATAAGGTTAGTATACCGCGGCAGCCCTCGTGTGAAGCCCTCGTCGTGTTAAGACCAAAGAGTGTAAAGACCATCGACTCTACCGTGCGACTCCACCGGGCAGGGACACCGGCAAGGGATATAAGTATCGCTTTTTATTTATCCTCTTTCCTACTGATTGTTTCACTTCTGTTTTAGTTTTCTTATAACCAATTCTTACTATGTGTTTCCAGATCACTACTATCACTACCACTCGCAGACCACGCATCACACACTGTAGGCAGCGCAATCCTAACAACCTGCGCACTTTGCCTATGTCTGCTAATACACTTTCTTTTTCTATTGGTCTCTGGAATTGTCAGTCTGCTGTCAACAAAGCTGATTTCATTACTTCCATTACTAGTCATTTAAGTCTACACCTCATGGCCCTGACAGAGACCTGGATCAAACCAGAGGACAATGCTACACCTACGGCACTCTCCAATAATTTCTCCTTTTCCCACACCCCCCGTTTAACTGGAAGAGGTGGAGGTACTGGTCTGCTCATCTCTAATAATTGGAAATTTACTCCTTTACCATCTCTGGGTATCAACAGCTCCTTTGAATCACATTCGGTTACTATTACCTACCCTCTTAAAATCCATTTTGTAGTTGTTTATCGACCTCCAGGACCACTAGGTAACTTTGTGGAAGAATTAGATGTGTTGCTCTCAACCTTTCCTGAGGATGGTACTCCCTTAGTTATACTTGGAGACTTCAACATCCACCTAGATAAACCTCAGGCTGCAGACTTCCACACTCTGCTTGCCTCTTTTGATCTCAAGAGAGTGTTAACTACGGCTACTCACAAATCAGGCAACCAACTGGACCTTATTTACACACGTCACTGCTCCACTGATCATGTGCTGGTTACTTTACTGCACAACTCAGATCACTTCCTACTCACTCTTAACCTCAACATGATTCCTGACACAACACATATCCCTCCACATCTCACTTTTCGACATAACTTACGCTCACTCTCACCCTCCCGGCTATCTGCTATGGTTTCATCTTCACTTCCTCCGCCTAAACAGTTATCATCTCTTGATGCTAACAGTGCTACTAATGCTTTCTTTTCCACTCTGACGTCTTTAGACACTTTCTGCCCCTTATCATCCAGGCCAGCTCGTACCACCCCTTCTGCCCCTTGGCTATCTGATGTTCTCCGCGAACATTGTTCTAAACTCAGGGCTGCAGAAAGGGTATGGCGCAAATCACAAAATCCTACTGACCTTAATTTATATCGATCACTCCTCTCTGACTTCTCTGCTAATGTCTCCACTGCTAAAAGGACATACTATCACAACAAAATTAACAATTCGCCTAACTCTCGCATGCTCTTTAAAACATTTTCCTCCCTCCTTTGTCCTCCTTCATCAACTCTAACAGCTGACAACTTTGCCACATTCTTCATTAATAAAATTACGAACCTCACTGCACAATTCTCCACACCACAAACTGTCAAACACATCTTACCAGCAAACATACACACATCCTTCTCTCCACTCTCTGAGGTAGAAGTCTCTAAACTCATCCTTTCCAGTCATCCTACTACTTGTCTGTTTGATCCTATTCCATCTAATCTCCTTCAAGCCATTTCTCCTGCAGTTGTACCTGCACTCACTCACATCATTAACACATCCCTTCACACTGGAGTTTTTCCTTCAGCATTTAAACAGGCTCGTATAACCCCACTTCTTAAGAAACCCACTCTTAACCCATCTCTTTTAGGAAACTATAGACTGGTTTCCCTTCTACCTTTCATTGCAAAAACACTTGAACGAGTTGTTCAAGTCTCTGCCTTTCTCACACAGAACATCCTCCTGGACAGCAACCAGTCTGGCTTCAGAAGTGGACATTCGACCGAAACTGCCTTGCTCTCAGTTGTTGAAGCCCTAAGACTTGCAAGAGCAGCTTCCAAGTCTTCATTACTTATCTTGCTGGATCTGTCCGCTGCTTTTGATACGGTCAACCACCAGATCCTCCTGTCAACCCTATTGAGTCTTACCTCTCAGATAGGTCCTTCAAGGTATCTTGGAGAGGTGAGGTATCCAAGTCGCAACATCTAGCTACTGGGGTGCCTCAGGGCTCCGTTCTTGGACCACTTCTCTTCTCTGTCTACATGACATCACTAGGTTCTGTCATTCAGAAACATGGTTTTTCATATCACTGCTATGCTGATGACACTCAACTCTAACTATCATTCCATCCTGATGATCCGACGATAGCTGCTCGCATCTCAGCATGTCTAACAGACATTTCTTGCTGGATGAAAGACCATCACCTTCAACTCAACCTTGCCAAGACAGAACTGTTTGCAGTTTCAACAAACCCATCATTTCATCACAATTTCACCTTCCGGTTAGGCTCATCAACCATAACTCCTTCAAAAACAACCAGAAACCTTGGAGTTGTGATTAATGATGAGCTGAATTTCTCAGACCACATTGCTAAAACTGCCCAGTTCTACAGATTTGCTTTATACAATATTAGGAAGATCAGGCCCATTCTCTCGGAACATGCTTCACAGCTCCTTGTTCAAGCTCTTGTTCTGTCCAGACTGGACTATTGCAATGCTCTCTTAGCAGGTTTTCCAGCCAGTTCCATCAAACCTCTACAACTAATCCAAAATGCCGCTGCAAGATTAATCTTTAATGAGCCGAAAAGAACGCACCTCACACCTCTGTTCATCAATTTGCACTGGCTATCAATAGCTGCTCGCATAAAATTCAAGGCATTAATGTTTGCCTACAAAACCACCTCTGGCTCTGCACCCCTTTACCTAAATTCAGTACTTCAGACCTATGTGCCCTCTAGAACTTGAGTTCTGGCAAGTGAACGATCGTATTGCTGTGCCACATCCCAAAAAGGCACAAATCACTTTCACAGACTTTTCATTCACTGTTCTACCTGGTGGAATGACTCCACCCAACTCAATCCGGGGAAAGCAGCTGAACTTGAAATATCTTCAAGAAACGTTGCAACACATCTCTTCCATCTTTATTTGACCTCTAACTCTATCACTCTCATTCTAATTCTATTTTATCTATCTGTCAGTCTTTTTATTTAAAATAATTAATTTTAAAATAAAATTTATTTAACTGCTCATTTTTCTTTAAAAACTAACACTAGCTTTCTTTTCTATTCTATCTACTTAGAGCAGATTTTTTTTTTTTAATCTATCTACTTGTTTTCTTTAAAAAAAAAAAATAAAAAAAAAAAAAACCTTGCTATGTGTACTACGTTAGGTTAACCGAGACTTGTCATATGGCTTGCATGTTGTTGCTCTTTTGTTGGTTTTGATTGCTTCTATTGTCCTCTTTTGTAAGTCACTTTGGATAAAAGCATCTGCTGAATAATTAAATGTAAATGTAAATGTAAATTCATCACTACTAAAGATAAATTATATTTAGATATTTTCATGATTTCATGGTCTTCAGCAGTGAAACTGGTTTTGAAACCATTCCACCAGTGAAAACAGGAGCATATTTGTCAGGCTTTGTTGTGATTAGTGGCATGATCAGAGGAGAGATTAGTATTAAAGGACTCCTGCTAAGTGATCCTGTTTAGTTATTAAATGTCAGCATGTTCTCTGGCTAACAGATTATTGACCGAAATGTAAATTTCTGCTTTAAATGTTTTTTTCTTTCCTACCAACTCACTCTCTGGTCTACTCACAACTCAATTTACTGCCGTGTCTTTATCAGATCATTGGGTTCTGCTGAGATCTCGACTGTAAAATCCATGAATGTTTCTTTTAAAAATAACTTTCTTGGAAATACTTTAGCATCAAATACCGCTGTCTGTCATGTCCTGCTGGAATAAGAGAGAATAGCTCAGCGGTAGTTTAAGTTTTCGCGTTATCAATCAAAAGAGCCACTTAGATGTGATGCTACACCTGACTAAATGAGATAATGCATTTCCTGGCCAGTAATGGGATAATTAAGAGTTCTTTAAATCTAGAAGTCTGGTCAGGAGAAGACAGAAGTGTCCGCTTAAGGGAAATGTATTCACACATTACATTTTGTGAATCATTGTCTGTAGTAATTTGACTCGTGTCCATTCTAGAGTGAACATCAATTTCTTTAGCAACAGCTAAGTGGAATCCGATCCACAAAAATCAATTAGATATCAGATAATGAAGTATTTCCAAAACACAATTTGTGATTTACACTACATGACCAGAAGTTATGTAGACCCTTATAATTAACAGGTTTAGGGCCTTATGATTTCTGCAATGAGAAAATGCAGGCAGAATTGTAGACTTCGGTTATAAAAAATGGAATTTACTCAATAACTGTCTCAATATATGAGGGCATGAACACATAAACTTCATCTCCGGAGATGCTCTGAGAGTCACTTCTACAGCATTTCATTTGTTAAAACTATAGTCAGATACACAGAGAAACTCAAAACTTTTCACTACAACCTGCCAAAATAAAAGTTCTGCTTAACTTTAACTGAAATTATGACAAAAATATATTATTTGATATAGTAGAACTTCTAAAATAATGATAACAATACAGTTATTTTTTAAGGAATATCACACAATATCATGTTTTAATTTAAACAGTAAACCTCTGCACTTTGCATGCCAAGAATTGAGAGGGATTGTTTAAATTTCATTTGATTACATTATATGACATTAATTAAATTGTTAGATTGCCACCATTTTTGATAATAATTATGATTTGCATTGAATCATAAATAGTCAACACTGAATTTCACTGAAAAAAAAAACATTACATAGAGCCCTATTATTGTTAAAATGTAAAATTATTAAATTGTGAAAGTTTAATGAATACAATTGATTAGACATCAGAGATATTAAAATATAATTAAACCATTAAATTGGAATCTATAAAAATCAAAATGAACTACACAGAATTAGGGAAAAACATAAAACAGATTTAATTTTTTAGGGCTCTGTTCCAGTGATTCCAATTTTTTAAATGCTCAACATGGACATATGGGTGTAGTGTTTGGATGTCTTTAGCCATATATTTGGCTGTAAAAAACAATGCCTAATGAATTTGCATTTCTATTTAATGTAACTGCACCAGGGCTACAGAAGGAATGCCATTTTTGTTTGTTGTAAACATATAAGCTTGGCATGAGCATCATCAGGAGAGATCAGACAGCCTAAGATAGTGTAGGGTCTCATTTGAGTTTCCAAGATGAGGTCATGAGTACATTTTTATTTCTATATGGAAACCTGAGGTTGTTATGCCAACGAGTCCCTGAAGACTGGCATACCTGGTAATTTCCTACCTATTATCTGGGGAAGCCTCTCACCTCTGCCCCCTCAGGACCTCAGGAGGAGCTGATCAGCACTGTGCCTCTAAAATACCTTAAATCTAATTTGGAAAACAATCTTGTTGTGGGGTCTAACAGTGATTCCTCAGTATGTTCTGTCTTTGGAAACAGAACATGCAAATGGTTCCAAATGGTTCAAAAACAAAGATTTGGAGGAATTTCTTCCTTGGTGCCTTTCTCAGTAGTAAGCTGGATTGTAATAGTTAACTGAAACTAAAAATAAAAAAGACCATAAACCGAAAAACTTTTTGAAATAAAATCTAGTATTTCAGCTAATTGCAGAGGCAACATTTTTCCTTTTTTTTTTTTTTTTTCTTTTTTCAGTTTAAAGTCCGCGTGAACCGGAAGTTTGCGACCATCTTTACTTCCGTATTGTGACGTACTTCCGAGAGAAACAGAATATTGAATGAGGAAAATAGAGGGCATGGCTTGTTTTTCCTACTGCAAATTGATTGGATGCAGTAAAGTAGGCGTTTCATTCATAAATGAACACTGACAATTAAGCCGTCAAACTGATGTCCTTAGAGAAGGCCCATCATTTTAGAGGGGAGGAGCATTTTCAAATTTGAATTAAAGATTATGAAGGCAAACAATTTTTTTTTTTTTTGGATTGACTTGCATGGATGAATTGTTCACCACAAAAATAGCAATGTGCGCTAACAAGCTAAATATAGTCAATTTTGATTTCACGCAGACTTTAATTTGAAATACTAAAATAACTAAACCTAAACCTAATAAAATTATTAAGTAAAAAAAAATAATAATAATTAAATAAATTAAAAATTAAAATGACAAATAACTAAATTACAAAATTAAAGTTAAAACAGAAAATATAAAAGTAAAATCTTAATCAAAATATTAAAAAAATATTTTTAAAAAATTCAAAAATGCTTTTAAGAAATGATATCCCCAATATACAGTACATATGTTTTTAAGAATCCTCATCCAGCCAGTTTTCATATAATGAATGTTTATAGATTGGGAAGCTCTAAACAAATTACTATAAAAGTGGTCAGTCTGTTATATGCACTATTTTCAAGTCTTCAGAAACGAGTTGTGTTCAAGTTTTTTGGTGTGAAAAGACCAGCGTGTCATTACTTTTTCATTAATAAACTTCTCCTTGGTCATCTGTCAAATTTTATCCTCTATTCCATATGTTTGAAGAGGCATAAACATATAAAATAAAATAAAATAAAATAAAATAAAATACTTTTTTTTTAATGTTTTGCACATTTTTCTTACAATGATTTTCTTCCAGAAGACAGAAAACAAAGAAAAAACAGCAAGCAGTTCCAGCTTCAGCCACTGGGGTTGAAATGATTAGATTCCAAAGACACATCATCAACTATTTTTTTTTTAATTTGTTTATTTTTTTCTGTTTCTTAGACAAAGATTGAAATATAGGGCCTTCGCAATGCGGCGCAAGGCGCGACGCAAGTGTTTTTGCTAGTTTCAGCCCAACGCAGTTCTCATTTTCCCATCATGCGCAGCGTTGTTTAAATAGCAAATGCATTTGCGCCCATTTGTGCGCCCATGGGCGTGCTGGTCTAAAAAAGAGGTGTGTTCAGGCGCATTGTTGGCACGTTGCTATTTTGAGGAACTGAAAATAGACTACGCTATAGACCAACTCAAACCTGGTCTAAAGTCTGAAGTCAATGGTGCAATTTTTTTTTTTTTTTTTTTTGCAATTTAAAGAGCGCGTTAGTAGAAAATGCGCCTCTGGGCAGGTCCACAACGCGCGTTCACTTTGCTTATTACACACAGGAATGTGCAGCAGCACACAAACATGCCAAATATTAAAAATTAAAGGATTACAGTGTGAAAGAATATTATTGTGTAGGCTACATAAATATAAAAATGTCATACATGTCATAATGGATAGTCATTGCGTGTATCAAAATTAGCCTATTTGCTCACGCATGAGCAGATCCCTCTGGAGCTCTGTGGAGACGCGTTCAGTCTGTGCGCCTTAAAATTCCGCCGTTTAAATAGCGAATCCAGCATGATACGAGTGCAACTCGCTCTTAAAGGGAATGGGAGATGAGACTCTGATTGGTTTATTGCACGTTATGCCCAAAAACACACCCATTACTCATTAAGAGAAAAGGGACAACCCTTTTAGACCATGCGCCGGGAGCGCTGACCGTTTTTCCCGTCGTTAAACTTGCAAAAGTTGATTCGGAAACGCCCTAAGTGCACCTGCGCCGTGCGCTTTAGACCATGCGCTTAGATCACTAAAATAGGGCCCATAGTGTGCATTACTGGTACAGGCAGCTTTTATGACAATTTCATGGTGTCGTTTTTGTTGGTCATTCTTGTTAAGATGTTAGCTGAATGACATTAAATGGAAGCAAGACCCATGGAGTTATGAATATACAATGGCTAGACAGTGTTGGTGTAAAACACTGACTCGTCTTCGTCTGGAGAACAGATATGCTTAATGCTTTGCTGCAGGTAGCACCTGGGAAACTTCTGGAAAATTCCTGTCACACGGCAGTGAGTTTCAGCAGGTAATGAAGATGAACTCAGCTGAAAGGCTGAACGGTTTAATGAGGACTACCAACCTGCTCAGCTATATGCGACATAAAGAGTCTGATCTAAAAATAGCTTACATCTCTCTAGCTAGCATTTTACAAGTTAGCACTATTCTTACATTTAATGATGTCGCTTCTCAGTTTCCATCACTTATACGCTGTCACTGACAGGTTCCTGTAAATCAGGACTGTATGGCTCACAGAAATCTTCCCGATTCATTACAAGTGTCAGTATGCTTTTCTTTTTCTGGGAGAATTCCCTCAGAAAGAACATGGCAAGTCTTATTATAAAGAGCACTGAAAATATATAATTAGTCTTCGCTTGTTCAGCAGGCAAGATGTGTCACAGAAGAAAAACCATCATCAAATTCCATTCACTTGCATTAGACTGTATTTTCTGCTCTGTTATTTTACAATGAAGCTTTTACAAGCTTTTAAGGGCTGAAAAAAAAACAGTTATTTTCACGCAGACAATGTTTAACTGGATATCATTTACCATGCGAGGGACATTTTAGTGATTTAAGACAATATCTTGACAGAAGAAACCATCAAAACAGTGTTCAGAATTGTTATCACTTGATGAAATTGAATTCTGTATTTTGTTATAATCCATTTGCAGTCACTTAAGCCTAAATGCTTCAAATCATTTGAAAACAATGTTCTTTTGACTTACAGAAATGCAGCAGAGCATGTGATGAAAGAACATTTTAGGAGTAATTGTACCAGATCTGGCATCCTCATACAGTGATTTGGACCATCCATTCAATATGAAGAAATTGTTAGCTGTTGATAGCCTTTTTATATCAATTTAGCAATAAATGGGTTACAATAAATTTGCCAGTTGCCCATTATGGTTGGACAGAGTCCAATGAGAGATATTTCAAATGTGGGAAAACCTGTTTTTCACACTTATTTACTTTACTGGCTCAAACTGAGGTGATGCACGTTTGGGCAAATGTGTTTTATTACTTCTATTTCTCCTATTTGTATGATAATTGGCAGAGATTCCTGCTTTACTATCTTATACTGGAAGCTGACTATCCTGACTCATGCAGGCAAGGAGAACCTTTTTTTTTTTGTTTGTTTTTTTTGTGCTGAATAGATTGATCCTGGCATTTATGATGGCATTTAGCACTATATAGGTTCAATTCCCTGGAAACACACACAATGGTTTGGAAGCAGTTTTATTTTTCATATCCTCCTCTGTGACTTCTTTTTAGACATATTTGAATAGACTATTGCATTCATTTCAGCCCATCGCATCGGCTCATGGTGGTATTTATAAATGGATATTTCTGCTAATGAAATCTGTCATTAATGGATTTTGTAATTATGTACATTTCTCTGTGATATTTATTTTAAATTATGTAAGACTCAGTGAGGTACATGCAGTCATAAATATTCCTTCTTAATCAGATTTGCTCTCTCCATTCATTAGAAAGCTGAGGTTTCATTACTGTATTTATTTATTTAGTGCAAATCAGTTAAAATGAAAATTGTGTTGAACTTTAACATTCTTTCAAAAAACAAGAAAGACTGGTTTGTTGTTGGTGAACTTATGTTTGTGATATCAAATTTGCAAAGAATATAAATTAATAGCAAATCAAGTATTGTCTTTAGGAGAGTGATTTAGAGTTTTTCAGTATAGTGACAGGCCCAAAACAAATGAAAGACTCTGTGAATTTAGCAAATGTTGGAACTCAGGTTACTGGTGTTTTCTACAGCTTTAATAAGAATGGAAGCAGTACTTGACTTCAGCTTCTTTCTTATAAAAACACCGTTTTCAGATACAGTTGCCATTCCTAAAGACTGACTGTGTGAATGTAGCCTTTGAGTGAAATGATTTGTTGTGAATTTAAGTTGGTTGTGAATTTACTAATCAGCTTTGTTATTAGTTTCTCCACAGTTGAATGAAATCTTGCAGGTGTTTCATTTTCCCTGCAGTTCTCCAGATGTTCAAAACAGATTAACTCAACTTTTGAGTAATTTTCCCTGCATGCATTTCTTTTCAATAGATAACCACTGTTGATTGTTCGTATATGAAGTGATTTGATATACTGTAATAAGATGTTCTTTTCTAAACTACATTTCTCAAAATGACTCTTTCATCAATAACTGCTGCTCCACACAATTGATTTGGATCAATTTTCTTCTGCTGTGTAGCACAAATTACATATCATCCAGCTGAAAGAAAAAAAAACAGCTTAAAGGTTAGTTTGATGCGCTTAAATGGTTTAATCTGGCCAAATTGATCTTCCATCCTGGAAAGCTGGTCTTCAGCTGATACTTAACCCTACAAAACTTTTAGACCAGAAAAAGCATATTTTGTTGCGTATCATATTTGATATATCGAGCTTTTATGGCTCATATTGTATGATATAAGAGGATATGGAGCTCAAAATAGAGGAGGATAAAACACCTCAGTTTTATTCTGAGGCCCAAACTGAGCAAAAATATGCATTTTGGTGCAGATCCTGATATTTATATGGTCTCAATAAGATTTTTATAGCAGTATAACAGACTGCTTTCATAAAATGCATATAAATATACTATACGTTGTCAATCTATATTTTTCAATATCTTAGTGAGATGATTTTTAAAAGCTTACAGTTTTATGATCAAAGCTCTGTGATTTCAAAACATATATTGCAGTGTAATACAATGATGATTGAGAGATGAACAAATAAATGTTTCTCAAAAGCCTAATGATCATATTTGATACTCGAATTTGAACATGATTTTTCTAAAAAAAAAAAATTATGTATGGGTAATAAAATAAATCTAGATTGCTTCAGTCTAGTAAGTGTTCATCTTGCAATATGTGACCCTGGACCACAAAACCAGTCTTAAGTCGCTGGGGTATATTTGTAGCAATAGCCAAAAAAACATTGTATGGGTCAAAATTACCAATTTTTCTTTTATGCCAAAAATCATTAGGATATTAAGTAAAGATCGTGTTCCATGAGGATATTTTGTAAATTTCTTACCATAAATATATAAAAACTTCATTTTTGATTAGTAATATGCTTTGCTAAGAACTTCATTTGGACAAATTTAAGGGGGATTTTCTCAATATTTTGATTTTTTTTGCACCCTCAGATTCCAGATTTTCAAATAGTTGTATCTCAGCCAAATATTGTCCGATCCTAACAAACCATACATCAATAGAAAGCTTATTTATTCACCTTTCAAATGATGTATAAATCCCAATTTTGAAAAATTGACACTTAAGACTGGTTTTGTGGTCCAAATAAATGTTATTTGTACTGTATGTTTCACAGCAAAAAGACATGTGAACCAGGGCCTGAAGGTTTTTACAATTATACTTAATATACACTGGTTGTGGATTGGGCCTCAGGGAATAATAAATCATTGGTTGCAGGTTAATAACAAACCTGTATATTTTGCACAGTTTCACCCTAAGTGAGAGTAACAGGTGTCCGAGAGCTCCGAGTCTCCTGTAAAACTTGACCACAATCAAACAACATGTTTCCCATGTTCAACCCATATGACTCATTTAATGAGGTTACATATTATAGGTCAGATCTATTCAACCATAATTATAGTGTCTGTTAGCTAATATGGGTATTTTAAAGCATGATGGTTTTATCGCTGTAGCATCTTTAAAGTGGCTGAAGGCAGTAAGTGGTAATTGCTCATTAAGGTACCTGTTCCCTCATAAAATATAGATGCAATTTTGTGTCAGGCTTTTATCTGCGAGTTAATAGAATTTAAATTCTCTGTCATTAAGGCCTTGAATTTCTCGCTGCAAAGATGGACGATTTCAATCTTACATTTCGTTTAATGGAAGTCCCCTGCAGAAAGGCTTATATCACTTCAAAGTGCAGGGGTAAAAAATGTTCATTCAAACTTTAGCTAATCATATAGTCAGGAATTAATACTGTGAAATAAATGTGTAAACTTTTAAAAGAAAGGTAAAATGCTTCCCATATGGTTCAGTGTTTATGTCAACAGTTGCGCATCTATTCAAACTCTATGCACAGTTTTTTTTTTTGTTGTTTTTTTTTGTTTGTTTTTTTTGCTAAGTTGTGTGTATGTATGTGTGTGCTTATTTACTAATTTATTTATGAATTTTTGGGTGGGATTTTTTTCCCCCACCTTGCTACATTTGTGGTGTTCCTGGTCAAAAATGACTGGCCCACGAAAAATTGCTTTTAAGTTTCAAGTTATGCTATATTATTACCAAATGTTGATTCAAATTACCAAAAGATTCAATCTTTTGTCAACTTGTATTCTTTTGGTTAGCACAGGGTTTGTATGTCTTTCTGAATAATCGTGGGCCTTCGTGGGAAAATTATTGATCTGAGCTTATGCAACTAAATTTTTGAGTGAATATTGCCAAAATTATTTACAAATAATGTTTTTGCTTTTTTTTCACTCAAAAACCGAGGTACTTGTACTTGAGAAGTAAGATGACATAAGATAAGAAGTGAGTTTATGATTACAAAAGAACAAATATCTGCTATAACTTAATTCAAAGGGGAAAAGATTTCATCCATGTTTGTTCTTGTTTTATGAATAAACTCACTTAATTCTGCACAGTTTCTCAGATAACAAGACTCTGTGTCTTCATTCAAGATCTCAAGTATAAATGTATGTTGATTTAAGGATGTTGAGATATTTGTATTGGAAAACAAGATACAAATCAGGAGGAATATATTAATTTTCAGCAGTGTATGCAACATTTAATGCCATGACTTTGTGAACTGAAGAGTTACTGCTCCAATTTAATTTGTGGAAGGGCATCATTTTGGCATCACCACTTGGTGCTCTATCTAAAATTTGGGTCCTAAAGTAAAAAAAAATAGTTGAGATTCACTGATATATCTTTAATGTGTACATTACTTATGCAGTTAGTGCTAAACATGATATAACTGAGCAGCACAGACTATACGAGTATAAGATTAAAAGTCACACGTCCGTGCTGCTCCAGTTTTTTGTGGTTAGAAATGATGACTCTGAGTATTTTGCTTGTTTGTTGCACAGCACCTCATTCTGCCATTCTGCAATTTCATGAGGAATTATTCCACACAGAGTCCTATTCTTAGCAAGACGGATGTAGTGCTGTGCTTGTATTCACATCCTCCTTATTTATTACATGAACAGGAGTAGCAACGATAAGTTGGCTTATTATTCACAAATCTGCTCACAGCTTCACACAGCAGTGTACAGAAATTATCCACCATATGGAGACGCTCTTAAAATAGGCTATGAGTGTAAAAATGTTTTCCCACAGGAGCATGGAACAAGTGAATGAAAAAAACTGTCAGGCATTAAGAATAAGTTTTAAAATACAACAGTATGTCTGAAAAAGGTCTTTTTTACATTGTGTTTTACCCAGGCTTCATGTAAAACTGTGTTTTTGTTCTAACAGTTGCAGCAAGTGAAAGGACATTTTGTCAGTTTCTTGGTTTTTGTAGCTCCGCCCACTGTAATATTTCATTGGTCCAAATAATACACAAGTGCATATTGCAGCAATTGATTTAATTAAATTTATTTATTTATTTATTTATTTATTTATTTTGTATTTAAAACAAACATTGATACTGCCATTAACAAAAAAGTCGATTAAAATAGTAAAACTATGGGAATAATAATATTTTATATGATATGTAATATATACTGTTTTTACTGTATATGGATGTTATTTTTAGTGTGTGTGTGTGTGTGTGTGTGTGTGTGTGTGTTATACTATAATATAGTAAAAAGTAAAAGTAAAAAGAATACAGTACAAACAATTTAAAATAGGATTTTTCAGGATTTACTTATGAATAGAAGTTCAAAATAACTCATCAGTGTCCCTCTTTATTTTTGTTGGTGTATGAGCAATTTTAGTTTAGTATTCCCACTCATTTCAGTTTGGGTTATAATGAGCTGAGTGAATCATATTGAGCAGTAGTGCCTTCTTGGGAGTATTGTGCTAAATATGCTGCATGAGGTTATTTTTGTGATGATTGTGAAGGAACCGTTCAGAAAATTGGAATATGTGTGCAAAGAGATGAAAATGTGATTTTCTTTTAAGAGCTGGATTAGTTATTTTGGATTTGCATCCAGTAGAGTTCCTTTTAATGTGTAAACATTTAAGAAAAAAATGTAATATTATCTAATATTTCTGGTAATGTGTATACGTGTGTACGTTTAGGTAATTCATGCCCAATCCACTGATAACCTGTGTTTGCTGTGAACCTACTAACCCTGACTTTCTCTCTTCCTTTTCCTGCTTCTCTCTCCTCTCGTTCTTTCCTCACGTGGAATGAATCGTTCCTGCTCTCCTTGGCTTCTCCTCTCCACACTGTTGCACTCCGTTGACCTCGAGCTGTTGAGGAATAAGGCTAATGTCTGATCAGTTTGTGATGGCAGAGGCAGTGGAAGGTTGAAGCTGCAGTAATTTCAGCACTTAGACTGTGTCTGACTGGTTTTGCGTTCATTCATCATGTTTATATCCTTGTAGCAGCTCTGACACGGTCACACATTATCACACACTCCTGTGCTGTCTCTGTTTGGTCACTGTTGTTAATCTGTCTCTTCTGAGTTGGTCTCTTTAAGGAAAATTAAGTGTCGTCTCCCAGCACAGACCATTTAGCTCCTGCTACCAAGTGTAATTCTATCTCCATTTTATTTATCGAGGTAGACACAGCCACCGTCTCTGATTAGTGTGAAATACTGAGTCACCAGTTTTTGATTTTATTCTAACAGAAGAGGTCTTGCAGTATAGTGTTGCCACAATACTAGAATTTATAAGTTAAATAAAATGCATTGCTAATTCTGGATATTCAATATTAGATACTGCAGGGGAATAGTGCAATATCATTAAGGGCATAAAATTTAAAAGGTAAGTTAATTTACTATTGACCATATAGTATTGACTTGTTGCTTTCTGAAATTTCTCAGACAGCAATTTGAGACGTTTTGTTTAGTTTTAATTAATATTTTGAATGAACAATTTATTCCCACAACTTCTTAATATATGGCCATGTTTGATTAATTTGTTCCTTTGGTTTTTACTTAAACTGTGGCCATGTTATACTAGTTTTTTCCCCCTAATTTTAACTGTTACATAATGGCCACCTTTTTATTTTATTTTATTTTATTTTATTTTATATGTCATGTGCATGCAAATGAAAGAGCCAATGGAAAGTGAAAAATAATATTAGAATTCTTTATGCATAATGCCATCTCAGAAATATTTTTACATTCTGCTTTTTCATTGTAACAGTGTAAATATTTTTTCATTGTCAATTTGTAACCCTTTTATATGAAATATTTAATATTTTAATATTAAATAAAAAAAAATTATAAATATAAAATTAATTTTAAAATATTTGAATATTTTAAACTTTTTAAATATTATATATATTATATATATTATTTTATTTATTTTAATGTAAATCATTGCCATTCATTCCATTGTTTAAATTTAGCTCAATCATGGCCACAGATTATTTTGTTTTGAGGGTTTTTTGTCTGTTTGTGTACTTGTTTTTCTCTCATAAGAGGGCCATTGATAGAACCAATGGAAAGTGAAGAATAATATTCTAATTCTATTATACATAATACCATCTCAGCAATAATTCTACATAACAGTGTATAATATAATCTCAGAAAAAAGGTACAAAAGCTATCACTGGGGTGGTACATTTGTACCTATTTGTATTTGTACCTACACATTGGAACTGTAAATGCACATATTAGTACCTAAAGTGTAGAAATTAGTACTTAAAAGGTACTGTACAAATGTGCACATTATGAAAAGGTATCATTCCAGTGACAGCTTTTGTACCTTTTTTTTTTTTTTCTGGGAGCGTAGAGTGCAGGTAACTGTCAGGAGCATTTAGCCTGATCTTCATCTCTACAGACAACAACAGAGACAGACCAGCAGGGTGTAAATGTGACCACTGCTGCGTTTATGTTTGTATGAGACACTTTTGTACTGTATGCGTGTGATTGCATTAGATAGTGAAATAGCAAACCAAGCTATAATGATAAAATAATTAATGTACTATGAAAACTCACAGTATGACAATCTAATCTCAGTATTCTCAGTAATCTCAGTCTTTTTGTATGCCAACAATTGTCTTTATATTTATTTCTCCTAAGGTATTTTAGGAGTATAACTGGGCCATCTGAGCAATATAGTTGTCTAGCAGTAGCCAGCAAAAATCAGCCTGGAGGATAGTCAGAGATTTCCAAGCAGGTCATGATCACAGAGCATTCTTCACACCTGTAATCTGTAATCTTTGTTTTACCTCCAATCAGATAACATGTTCCTCATCCCAGCCCAGTTCATTACCCTCATAGAGCTCAATGATAAGAAATTATCTTCATAGTATGAGATCAGATATACCGACAGATTTCATATTGAGATTTCATACTATTTTTTTTTTCCAGAGTATTTTTATTTTCTGAGAGTCTGTGTGTGGATTGTGTAGGAAAGAGAGGTCGTGAAAGGACCTTTGCTATTACGGCAGCGATACATTTGGTGCACAGCACTGGAGCCACTCTTTAGAATTGCAAATGCATGAGCATGTCCACATCCATGACAGGCTTTACTGGCTCCGTCTCCAGCATGACACTGAGTCTCAGAGTGCACACAATTACAGTCTGATCCGTCTGTGTGCTCTTCTTCAGCATGTCTCACTCTCTCATAAATTTAAAAGGGTTTAAAGATTTTTATCTTGTTTAAAAATATATTTTACGGGTTTTGTTTTAGTAATTGATAGTTCACCCAAAAAATGAAAAATCTGGCTTTAATGAAAAAAAAAACATTTTTTAGATTTTTTTTTTTTTGTACATGCAGTGAAAGCCACCAAAACTTTGTTACCAGTATTCAGATTTTGTGTTTCACAGATTCCTGTGAAAAAGAGGTGTGCATAATTGTATTATACGTGCACTTTTAGTGTACTTGATCTTAAAAATACATTTTAAAAAACTGTACTTGCAGATAATATAATATTAATGAAAAAAGGCACTTAAATAAGCACTTAATACATAAAAAAGCACTTACGTGTACTTAAATAGGGTCCATTTCCATTACTTTTTTTAACACACTTTCGTACACTTAAAAAAAGTGCATTTTGCAGTATTGTTAAATTAAAAGTTTAACTTAAAAATGAATTTTACATAATTTTGTTTTAATAATATTTTGTTAAAACTTACTCTGATGTGTTGACTAACATACTAAAGCACATGAAAAATTTAACTATGACTACAGTTAAAACCATAGTTATATTTGACTATAGTTTTAACTGTAATGTTACTGTTTACACTTTAACCATATTTCAAAGACAATAGAAGTAATACTGAAATTACATAAAAAGATGTACTGATGTCCAGGTTAAAAAGAACGCTTAAAGGAAAACGCCACCATTTTACCATATTCCAATATGTTCTTCCCTCAAATTAGACGAGTTGATACGTACCTCTTCCGTCTCAGTGCGTGCACTTAATCGCTCTAGCGCGCAGCGCCACTATGCTAGCGTTTATCTTAGCACCATTCATTCCTTAGGATCCAAACGGGGATGAATTTAGAAGCCACCAAACACTTCCATGTTTTCCTTATTTAAAGACGGTTACACGAGTAGTTACACGAGTTAGTATGGTGACACAAAATAAAACGTGGCGTTTTTCTAAGCGGATAAAAAATGATAACTATAACGTATGGCGGAAGAGCACTTCGCAGCACTTCGACCTGCGCAGTAATATCATCACTCCTGAAAACACGTTGGTTCTATTGACGGAGGGGGAGTTTTCAGGAGTGATGATATTACTGTGCAGGTCGAAGTGCTCCTCGAAGTCTCATCATACTTACTCGTGTAACTACTCATGTAACCGTCTTTAAATAGGGAAAACATGGAAGTGTTTGGTGGCTTCTAAATTCATCCCTGTTTGGATCCTAAGGAATGAATGATGCTAAGCTAAACGCTAGCATAGTGGCGCCGCGCGCTAGAGCGATTAAGTGCATGCACTGAGATGGGAGAGGTATGTATCAGCCCATCTAATTTGAGGGAAGAACATATTGGAATATGGAAAAACGGTGGCGTTTTCCTTTAAGTTCAAATAATTGCATTTAGTATAAATTTATGCTATAATAAACTTTCATTTAACTGTAAATAATATGCAATTAAGTGTCTGACAACTACATTCATTTCAGTTAAGTGTAATCTTTTCAGGTGTACTATTTTCATAATAAGTAAAAAGTGTCCTTTTTTTTTTTTTTTTTTTTTTTTACAAAGGGAAGAAAGAAAGTCTTACAGTGAGGGTGAGTGAATGATGACAGAATTGTCATTTTTGGGTGAACTTTTCCTTTAAGGAATCAGTTGAGGATTCAACAAAACATGGCTGTTTAGACTTTATGTTAAATAGTTTAGATTTATATGTAAAATGTCTTTTAAACAAGAAGCCACACTAGTAGTGCACAAACAGGAATGGTTCAGCTCCTTTGAATTCCACCAGATTCTCCATTCCTAAATCCTCTTGAGATTTTGTTTTTGACCTGTGAATGAAAATTGAATGAAACCTCTATCAGCCTATACTGTATGACAATCTTCTAGAAGCGATCCTCACAGACTGTAATGAGGTCAGACCAGAGGTCTGTCATTCTCACATTCCTCTTCACCACTGTTTGATCAGGAAACCAAAGTCAGATTGCATGTTTTGTGGTGGCCACGTCCATATAGCAAGAAAACACCTGGTCACCCTTGACCTCTAAATGGAAAAATGGCTTTCAGTTTATGGAAAATTCTGTATGTGTGAAAGCACCTGTTGGAAATGGAAAAACATTTCATCTTCACTTTTGCTTCCAGATCCACAAAATGCAGATTTTTTACATGTCATCAGGTGAAATCGGACCTTCAATGGCTTCACCTTTAATGTCTGAAATAGACTCTATATGAGGGCCTCGAGGGATCTGATACTCGTAGCGCTGCAAACTTTTGTCGTTTCCTTGGAAACTGAGTTGGCTTGTCAGTTTCCCTCCCCTCACGTGTTTTGTGTGTTTATTCACCACACTCTCACACACCAAACATGCGGCGTGTGAAAGAGTCTATTCAGAGAAACTCCCCGCTGCCTTCTCCCGACATGACTGTGTGTAAGACGCATGCTATAATTACCCAGCTTCACTGTTACAGCAGAAATCGTTCTCTGTTCGTCCTGTGAAAGCCGTCTGATTGTGCGAAGCGTCCAGCTCCAGCAACAACAAGGTCATTCAGTCACTGGTGGCCTGTATACTGTAAGGAAAGATCTCATTACATACATTAGGAGAACCTCAAAAAAAATAGAACCTTCAATTTAGTTTAATTATATTCAAAAAAAAAATTGCTCACTAAGCCTGCATTTATTTGATAAAAAATACAGTAAAAACAGTAATATTGTGAAGTATTGTTACAATTTAATATACTGTAACTGTTTTCTATTTGTATATATTTTAAAATGTAATCTATTCCTGTGACAAAGCTGAATTTTCAGCTTCATTACTCCAGTCTTCAGTGTCACATGATCCTTCAGAAATCATTCTACTATGTTGATTTGCTGCTCAAGAAACATTTCTTATTATTATCAATGTTGAAAACAGTTGTGTTGCTTCATGTTTTTGAGCAAACAGTGATACACTTTTTTCAGGATTCTTTAGAAATGTCATAAGAACACTTTATTTGAAATATAAGTATTTTGTAATTATAAATACACTGTCACTTTTGATCAGTTTAATGCATCCTTGCTGACTAAAAGTATTAAAGGGGAAAGGGAAGTGGTGTGTGGCCAAGTATCGTGACCCATACTTGGAATTTGTCCTCTGCATTTACTGACCCAGTCTTAATGTCTTAATGTCCTTTATAATTCTGTATACTTCTATATTAACTTCTAAAGACAAATCATGACTATCTATTCTATGATTTGTCTCCCTTAGGCCCGGTTTCACAGACAGAGTTTAGACTAAGTCAGGATTAGGCCATAGTTCAATTAGGACATTTAAATAATTTTTATAAACGTGCCTTAGGAAAAAAAAACATTACTGGTGTGCATTTTGAGACGAAATAAAGGCACTGATATATTTTAAGATCAATCAGTGCAATTTTCTTTCAGTTGAAACAGCTCAGATTTACATTTTAGTCTGGGTCTAGGCTTAAGCCTTCTCTGTCAAACCGGGGGTTAATGTTAATCTACACTATAGTACTCTGGTGCCATTAATAGCTCATTTTAAATGATTCCTTTATTCCATGATTTTCTGTCTTTTGTAAATACAAAATAGCATATAAGCTTTATCATATTTTTTATATTATGCATAATCTTTTCAGTTAAAAAAGTGGTACCATTAAAGTAGTCCATTTGCCATATATTTCAGGTTTTGTGAAGCCTAACAATAGTCCAATGATCATCTTCCCTTCACTATGTGAACTAGTTGCACAATTTCACAGTCTTTATTTGGGTAAATGATGTCTCTCACCTCAGTCTAATTCACTTGTGAAAACACTGCATGATTGCTCACTGTTTATTTGAGCTGCTCGATCAATATCCATTTGTCCCTGAACTGTAAAAAATGTAACTAAACTAACAAATCTAATATAGAAAAACAGAAACAATTCGATCATGAATGGAGCACTAATAGGATGTTGAGAGTGCTCAGTTTGATCACTGATGCTCAGTCTTAAAGGAATAGTTTGTCCCCAAAAAAATTTCTGGGTGAACTATTCCTTTAATGAAGAATAAAAACACTCCTACTCATTTTTGCCACTTGCAGCACTATTGTAATTAGTCATGGCTGGTTAGTCGGAATCTAGGCATCCATCTGTCTCTGAAGACAATGGTAACGCCTTGTCTGGTTTGTTCAGTTTTGTTGAGAGCAGCGTCTGATGTGGCTCAGCAGTCCGATTCTAGCCTGATAGTCTCTGGCACAGGTGTTGCACACGAAATCGGACGGCTGGTAGGAGGTCTGGTTCTACTGCCTCCATTGTCGTTTGTCCTCCAGCTGCAGGTTCCTCTTCTCCTCGCCCCTTTTGACTCCCTCCCAAACGACACGACGCCAGTGTCCGCAGTCGGTGGCTACCAGTTCCCAGCTGTTTGGGTCGATGTCAGTCAGCTTCATGTTGAGTTTGCAGGCATTCTTGAAGCGCGCCATTGGGCGACCCTTTGGCGGTGTCCCATGGCCAACTCACCGTACAGGAGGTCCTTGGGAATGTGTTCATCATCCATACGGCGCACGTGCCCAAGCCATCGCAGTCGACGCTGACAGAGCATAAGACGCATGCTGAGGGAGCCTGCTTTCTCCAGCTCTTCAGTTTTAGTGTCCCGGCATGTGATGCTGAAGATCCGGTGAAGACAGCGAATGTGGAAGCTCTCCAGGCGGTTCTCCTGTCTGATGTATGTGGACCAGGACTCACTGCCATACAGTAAGGTACTGAGGACGCATGCCTGGTACACCTTGAGCTTAGTGTTCACCGTCAGCTGGTTGTTGCCCCACACTCTCTTGTTCGGCTTTGGCGATGTGTTTGGAGATCTCGGCATCGAGTGAAAGGTTGCTGGTAACTGTTGAGCCCAGGTCGGTGAACTGGTCGGTGATCTCGAGCTTCTCGTTGTCGATGCAGATCAATGGTGGTGCAGGGACACCCTGGCCCATAACGTTGGTCTTTTTGATGCTGATAGTCAGACCGAAATCCCTGCAGGCATGAGTGAACCGGTCCATCAGGCTTTGAAGATCTTCTTCGGTGTGCGAGGTCAGAGCATCATCATCTGCAAACAGCATCTCCCTGATGAGCACTGTGCGGACCTTGGTCTTGGCCTTCTGGCGGGACAGGTTAAACAGCTTCCCGTCGCTTCTGGTGTGCAGGTGAACACCTACTTCCGAGTCCTTGAAGGTGAAGTTCAGCAGCAGCGAGAAGAAGATGCCGAACAATGTTGGCGCAAGGAGACAGCCTTGTTTTACGCCGCTTTTGATGGTGAAGGGTTCCGATGACGCACCATTGAAGGTGACTGTGCCCTTCATATCGTCGTGGCGGTAATGCTGAGCAACTGTGGGGGGCAGCCGATCTTCTTCAGCAGCTGGAACAGGCTTCTTCTGCTTACAAGGTCAAACGCCTTGGTAAGGTCTATGAAGGCGATGTGAAGTGGCATTCACAGTCGGTGAGGACCTGTAGGCGAGCAAGGACAACGCGTGCAAAGACTTTGCCCATGGTGCTCAGAAGAGAGATGCTGCGGTAAAAATTAAAGTCGCTTCGGTCGTCTTTGTTCTTGTAAAGCGTGACGATCTTGGCATCACGCATGTCCTGGGGGACCTTACATTCTCTCCAACACTGACACAGGAGTTTGTAAAGTGGCTCAAGCAGGGCTGGCTTTCCACACTTGATGATTTCAGGAGGTATTCCATCTTCACCTGGAGCTTTGCCAGAGCAAAGCTTTTTGCCAGAGCTTTGTACTCGGTCAGTGCGCTGTGTTTGGCGTTGACGATAGGCTCCATTTCAGCGATGTTTGCCTCATACCAGTTGGCATTTTTGCACTCCTTCTTGTTATAGTTCAGCATGGCCGCAGTGTAGATGGTACCCGCGGACAGAGTTCCATCTGTCCTCAGCATTCTGTTCCTGGCAGTTAGTCAGGGTCTCACGGGTCTCCCTTCAAGTCTCACGATGAACTCGCTGTTCTTGTCTGGGTAGGCAGTCTTGCTGGCATTAATGCGAGGCTGACCCTTTTTCTTGGATTGGTAGATCTTTCTTGGTTTCAGCTTTACTCTGGAGGTGATCTGTGAGTGATCGGTATTGCAGTCAGCACTGTGGTAGGCTCTGGTGTTGCAGAAGCTGTTCGGAGAGTCACGCCTGGTGATAACCAGGTCCAGCTGATGCCAGTGTTTTGACCTGGGGTGTCTCCAGGATACTTTATGGCATGCGTTATTCTGGAAAAAGGTGATGGTCACACATAAGTTGCATAGACAGCAGAGTTCAAGGTGTCTCTGACCGTTGTCGTTAATTTTGCCTACGCCATGATGACCTAGAACATTGGTGGTCCCTCCCACCGCCGAGGACATCCTGTAGCATCCGACTCTACGCCAATTGAGCATGGACATATAACTCATGAACTGCTGTCCTCCGTGTTGTGCTCTCGCCGAACGGCGAGACCAGAGCGTCCTCTCCAGGGCGCAAGCCTGGGCAAGGTGCATGGAGACCTAGTGCTGCCCGTTCAACAGGGTCCCCCTGGCTCTGCCTCACCGACTTAATCCAAAAGAATGCACAGCATTACATTTGGAGCCAGTTTGGCTGCAGGAGCTGCCAGAAAGATGTCGATGTCGACGATTCAACTGCCTTAGGGGCTCCACTTCCTAGGCTGACGAGTCCCATCTACCCGAAGCAGCTGGTTTAGAGGCGCAAGTGACCCGCCTTCGCCCCTTCTCCTGTCAGTGGTAGCAGTTCCGCCGGGCTTAGAGACTAAGCCACACGAGCACACGAGCAGGCCAGGAGCTGGACTTGGTTGTCAGAGGCTGTTTGAGATGCATCCCATATGGGAGCATTTTATAGACAGTGGGTGCTTATCTCCACTGCCACCTCCGGCTATGACAACCTTGGAACCAAAGGAATAGTTTGTCCTAATTTTTTTTTTCTGGGTGAACTATTACTTTAATGAAGAATAAAAACACCCCTACTCATTTTTGCCACTTGCAGCACTATTATAATTAGTCATGGCTGGTTAGTCAGAATAATATTTTGTTATTTAATATGAAATGTGTTTTTAGTGTTTTTGTAAAGTTTTGTTGTGAGTAATTGTGCAAACTCAGTCTTGAGGTGATGAGTGTTCTGACTGGTGTATTTGGATCTTGTATAATTCAAATGAATTTTCACCCTCTAAATTCAGCACGATAAAAAATTTATTTTGGAATATTGGTGAGAAAATATGTAGTTCCTGTTGCAGCTCAATGTTTTTTTGCGTTCTTTCATCACAGTCATAGATCACTCTGTCAGCTGGCAGGTTTGCAAAAGGAAACTGATTTATTTTTAAAATCTGTTATAATGAGCAGAATGTCTAATTTGGGATTAATTATGAGATTTGTTGCTTTGCATTTAAAATTGATGTTGCCATTACAATCCTGACAGTCAATTAATAAGAAAAACCAATCCACTGATGCATTGCTACAGAAATCATCTTGATTTATGATGATTAATCTTTGACTGCTTTGATGGCTCATTGATCTGTTCATAATCACCATTTAATTTAATCATGTTCTCTTGTATTCATTCCATTTTAATCAGCTCATTTGTATTTTAACAGGAAATGTGATTAGACTGCCATTATGGTTTTATCCATATCTCTCACCAAAACAGCTTTTTAGCAAGAGAAACAGATGCTTGCAATAATCACAGATAGATACAGTATATCAGTAAATATAAAATGAAGCAGAAAAATTATGCAAATGCATGGATAAGTGAGAAATGATCTCTGAACAGGAATCATAATCATCTTGATATTTTGATTAGAGTTAAATAGCAAAGAATATGAACTGTCACTGCGTTCTAAGATTAATCTTATACTGGTCTGTTGCATTGTTATATTAGTAAACATCATTTCAAAAATATAGTTACTGAAAACGTCCTCTTGAATGCATTTTAAGACCATTCATGACATTTCAAGAGATGTCAGCAGGTTTGTGACCTTCAAGTTTAATTTGCTGTGGTATTGTAACAACTGTGGCTTTTCTTCAGGAAGAAAAAAAACTGATTCCCATTTTTTAATATACTTTGAAATAATATCAATGTATTTTATTCAGCAGTTACAGATTAAAGATTTTTTTTTTTAAATGTATCCAAGATGTAAATGAGTTTGTTTCTTCATCAGAACAGATTTGGAGAAATGTATTACATCACTTGCTCACCAATGGATCCTCTGCAGTGAATGGGTGCCGTCAGAATGAGAGTCCAAACAGCTGATAAAAACATCACGATAATCCACACCACTCCAGTTCATTAATTAATGGTTTGTGCATGTTTGTAAGAAACTAATCCATAATCCATAATAACGCTCAATCCTTAATAATGCTTCCTTTAATGAAAAAGTCCATCCCCTGTTGTCTTTCACATCAAAATCCACCCACATATTTATTTAGAACAGTTTTGGACTGTTGTAATCAGTGCTTAATCTCTACACATTTCTCTCCTGATTCAGACAAGAGGACTTTTTCACTGGAGAAAGGAATATTATAGAGAAAGGCAATGGTTTAAAGTTAAAATATCTAAATGATGAATTTATTTTTCCCAGCACAACTGGTGGACTGGTGTGGTGTGGATTACTTGTGGATTATTGTGATGTTTTTATCAGCTGTTTGGACTCTCATTCTGACGGCACCCATTCACTGCAGAGGATCCGTTGGTGAGCAGGTGATGTAATGCTACATTTCTCCAAATCTTATAAAGAATCAAACTCATCTACATCTTGGATGACCTGAGGATGAGTAAAGTTTCAACAAATTTTCATTTTTGGGTGAACTCTTCCTTTGAAATCAATTTGATTTTTGTTCCTTATACAAAGATTACAAGCTCGACCTTCAGCTGAATCCCATTTTTCATGGGTTCAGCATCTATCATAGGCTGTGTTGCGTGTGATAGCTTTAAATAGAAAGCCTCTGCAACAGCAGTCAATGCGATCAATATGGCTACACGAGGTGAACTAAAGAGAGACAAGGAGACTGCTAAAGATCAATGATGAACAATGTGTAAAAGACTTACAGTAATGCCTCCATATAGCACAGTAGAGGCTCTATGTTGCATTAATGTTGCATTTTCTAATGTTGCTTTCATTTTATTTTATGCAAATTATATTTACCCACAGTAAGGAACAGAACAGCATAAAAATAATCTTATAATAAATTATAAATATATATATTCCATACTGTACTAAATGTGTAAATGCATTAATGTATGCCTTATGAAGTTAAAATGAATGTTTGTGTAACTGAAACAGTGCACTTAATTCTTACTTTCTGTAAGGACATGTTTGTATGTATACAATTTCCACAAAATCTTACATTTTAATCACTCTTATCTGTATTTTCCCTGAATAATTTTAATTTCCCACAACATTAGAACATAAATCAATATGGCATAATCAGGAATATGCAATAGCAGCGAAGAAACTGAATCTTGGGCTTTCTTGCTATTTTCATTAAAACAACTTGGAAAAGCAAGCTAGGCAAAACACTAATTATATGCCTGTTGCCAAGCAACAAAATGTTTTTTCAGTGAAAAATGTGAAGCTAATTACAATGATTAAGAGCAGCAATTGCTAAGCTATGACACAAAAGACCCAACACATAGCTGATTATTTGCAAAAAAATCATGCCTATAGATAGAATTCACCACAGAAAATTTGTTTCAAACTGCATCAAGTTTACGGTTACAACAAATATTAAAGCAAATATGAATTACTACATTCTTTTTTTTTTTAAGAAATAAAAATCTTAAAGTTTCCAAAATGCAACTAGAATTTATTATTTATTTATTTGACATAGTGCAAGTTCTTCTAAAGCAAGTTAGAAGGTACACGTATCACTCAGACAAAAATAAATGAGAGGAAATTGGGGAGTATTTGGGATATTTAGAAGGAATACTTAATATTACATAAATCCTCTTTCTTATACACTTTGCTAACATTGTAATATATGACCATGGGGGTTTAATGAAGCTGTCTCCTCTGTTTCTTCTTGTCTCATGTCATGTATCAGGTCATGGTGTCCTGACAGAGAGGAGACTCTCTCTACTTTTGTGAGCTTCTGTACTTAGGGCTCAAATCTCAAATACACCCTGGTGTTTCATTGCTACATTTACTGTGCAGCAGTGCAGTACATGGTGCTCTGTCACTGCTGAGACAACGATTGTGAAATATTGCTCACATTTTTGACCTACAGCTCTAAAGGATATGCAGGGTCAGTGATATAATTTATATTCAAGGTTATATTTAACAATAAGCTGAAAATGTACTTTTCACATTTAAGCTAAAGGTTTTGCAACTTTCAAGTGACCTGCACACACACACACACACAGTATATAATATGAGAAATATATATATTTTTACTATATTTTTTTTACTGTATTTTTACTATATACAGTATATATTTTTTATACGTTTTTGAACAGTAACATTTTTTATGTTTTTAAAGGAGTCTCTTCTGCTCACCAAGTCTGCATTTATTTAATCCAAAGTACAGCAAAAACAGTAACATTTTGAAATATTTTTGTTATTCAAAATAACTGTTTTCTATTTGAATATATTTAAAATCCAAAGATCAGCATTTATCTGAAATAAAACGCTTTTGTAACATTGTACATTCTACCATTCAAAAGCTTGGAGTCAGTGTATTTTTTAATTTAATTTAATTTATTTTTGGGGAAAGAAATTATGGAAATTAATACTTTTATTTAGCAAGGATGCTTTAAATCGAAAGTGATGATAAAGACATTTATAATGTTACAAAGATTTCTATTACAGATACATGCCATTCTTCTGAACTTTCTATTCATCAAAGAAACCTGAAAAAAATTCTTCTCAGCTGTTTTCAACATAATATTAATAATAATAGTTTTTTGAGCAGCAAAGCAGAATATTAGAATGATTTCTGAAGAATCATGTGACTGGAGTAATGATGCTAAAAATTCAGCTTTGAAATCACAGGAATAAATCACATTTTAAAATATATTCAAATTGAAAACAGTTATTTTGAATAATAAAAATATTTCAAAATGTTACTGTTTTTGCTGTGCTTTGGATCAAATAAATGCAAGCTTGGTGAGCAGAAGAGACTTCTTTAAAAAAACATTAAATGTCTTACTGTTAAAAACTGTTGACTGGTAGTTTGTATATATAATGTCTCTCTCATACCATTATACTCTTGCATCATCATAACTGTATGGCAATATCATGATTTCATTTAATACATTTTGTGCTCCTTGTTTTTTCTCAGTGAGTGATGAGTGGAGTGATGGAGTGAATACAGTCCTTGAGTGGGGACTGTATTCTGTAGCCTCTATAGTCTATCTATCTCTCTGTCTGTCTGTCTATATATTTTCTGTGGCGGAAAAAAAAGCCTGCATAGAAATAAGCTTTCTGTGATTATTTGTTTCAAGCAAGAACACATTGTTGAAAAATACAATATATCAAAGCCAAGAACAACTTGCAGAGTTGTTCTGTAACTTATGCCCCAGAGGAAAGATCATCTTTGACTTTTGAAACATGCTATAAAGCTTTAGTTTATGTTCAGCTCTCATAAAGTTGGTTAACCTCATAAAGCATCAG
Organism: Tor tambroides; assembly: GCA_021397915.2. Classification (NCBI taxonomy): domain Eukaryota; kingdom Metazoa; phylum Chordata; class Actinopteri; order Cypriniformes; family Cyprinidae; genus Tor; species Tor tambroides. Next base: position 78,429 of record JAFVLL020018954.1, read on the forward strand.
TCTGACACTTTAATGTAGCGCTGGTGTCTGTCGGTAAGGGTTAACGGAGGGCTGTGTCTCAGCATGCGCTCGGTACTGATAGGTCAGTGTACGGTGGTCTGCTAACGGCTCGCCTCAGCTCCTCCTCTGAGCAGCAGTGATTGCTCGCCTGCGTGAGTTCCCTCCTCCGCGGTCAAACGGGACTGAATAATGTAGGCTAATAAATGCGCGATGTATTGTGTCTAAAATTGCGGACTTCACTCAGAGCGAGTAACCCTGGCGCAGATAGTTTTCAGTTTCACAGTCTCATTTTGCCAGCTGTCTGTGTCGGTTTGACATGAAGAAACGGACTTTTAGTGGGTTTTAATATGTCGCGACTTCTTTTACGCGAACTGTCAATCATAACATCTGGGACGCAGGCGCTCTGGATTTCCATTCAGGTAAGGGCGTGTTAGTTACAGTTTATTTTCTTCACGATTTTCGCGGATTTAACGTCAGATTTGCTCAAGATGCTTTGGAGGAATGCACTGGTTGTTAGTAGCCTACGTACTTGAGTACGCGAGATTTAAAACGTGAAACAAAGATGTAACAGGTTACTGTTGTGGATATGTGGAAACTAATATAAGAAAGTTGTGGTTGGTGAAAGTTTCAGTTGCTATGGGTTACATGAGAGTGAATCAAACAGATGGTAACAGTGATAACAAAAGTCAGATGGGGCCACAGTCTGGCTGCAGACTTCAGATTCACATGCACTGTCAGCCCTCTGTGACGTCACTTGTGCTCAGTGCCAAGGAGCAGGAAGTGTTGCAGAAGGTGTTTGTGCATTAAGCGGTTCTCTGGAATACTTTATTCTGATTGGTCGGTTGCAGCCTTCATCAGTAAGATGTTTCTAAATAATGATTGTTGCACAAAGCAAGGGCAACTAGTTCCGTTTCTTTGTGGTTTGTAAGTAAGCCAATAATGAATACATTTAGCTTAAATCAGTATTTCAGATCCATGCATTTAATTGTTTGCTACAAACTGTAAGTATAGCCGTAATCTGATGTAGTGTTTTTGTCAAAACAAGCAGTGGTCAGAAGTTATTTACATATTTAGCAAATAAAATTTGAGCAGTTGATTTATACCCTTGCGAAGCATTAAGTACACTTCAGCATACTTTTAAAAAGAATACTTTACTGTAAATGGAAATAATATACTTTAAAAGAATATACTTGCACGTGAACTGCATGTAATGTTTTCAGAAACTTGCTTGCTGTTTACAAGTACAGTAAATGAAAATTAATCATAGTTTAAATTTATATTCAATGCAAGTAGTTGAACTTAGTAGTGTTTTTTTTTGACCCACCTAAGTTGGACTTTAAGTACATCTTTATATGTACTTTCATAATTACTTCTGTTGTCTTTGAAATATGGTTAAAGTTACTGCTGAATGTACTGACAAGCATTTATGATAAATGTCATTTCTATTGAAACTTGTATGTCAGGTATTTAAATAATGTTAGTACATTTAAAGTAATAATTTAAAAATGTTAATTTTAGGTGTAATATTGAATAACACACTACAGTTCAAATTCTAATCAAGTACATTACATGTGGTTTAGTAAGAATATGCATGGTAAGCACATCATTAAAACAATGATTAGACTTTAAAAATGCACTTTAAAGTAAAACTGAAAATTAAACTATTTTAAAACTATTTAAGTACACTATAAGTGTACTTTAGCGCTTGCTGGTTTGAGAGAAGCAGGTTTAAGGGGCCCTTGAGGGGCCATATATGTTTGTGTGGAAAGATTTTGCATTTTTGCTTTCAGTTGAGGAGGCCATCCATGTTGTAGATGAAGAAATACACACACACACACACACACACACACACACACACACACACACACACACACACACACACACATACATACACACACTCAGGCTATTGTTGCTTTTGTAACACTAGCTCTTCCCAGCTGTCTACTGGCACATGGTAATCTCTGTGTGTTTCACTCTGAGTTACAGAGCAAAGCGCTGTGTGTGTGTGTGTGTGTGTGTGTGTGTGTGTGTACTGGTTTTTGTGGTTTACGGGGACAAAATTTGTTTAATGACATGGGTATGACAGAGGTATTACAATTTGAAGGTGGTTTATGAGGACACTGCCTATGTCCCCGTAATTCAAAAGGCTTAAAAAACATACTAAATGGTGTTTTTTTGAAAATCTAAAAATGCACAAAGTATCCTGTAAGGGGTAGGTTTAGGTGTAGGGTTGGTGTAGGGCAATAGCCCATACAGTTTGTACGGTATAAAAACCATTACGCCTATGGAGAGTCCCCGTAAGCCAAAAAACAAACGTGTGTGTGTGTGTGTGTGTGTGTGTGTGTGTGTTTGTGTGTCAAAAGGTTTCTGTTCTAATATAAAGATTTCACATGTTGAATTTGTGTATGTTATGCAGGTAGATGCTAAATGATGCTCAATCAGCGTGTTGTTTGAAGTAATATGTTTGATAATACACTTTTGGAAGAATGTGGCCATTTTTACTCCAGAGGAAGTGTCTGTAGATGGATCACATGTGTCGATCAAAACTCTGGAGCCTGTTGTATTTACAGGATGAGTGCGCATGAATGAGTCCAGTGCTGTAACTTCCGCCACATTTAGCCACTGAATTACCCAGACCTTTCTCTTCAAACTCCCACCAGCCACAGACATATCAGCAAAAGCTGAAAATCACTGACAGGATTTCTCAGGACACCTACAGTATTTCAGTGACAACTGTCAGGCATTTTCTGTGCTCTTCCATAAAAATCACTTACAGCACCTTTGAGTTTTTATTTTGAACGTTAACTGTACAAATTAGTTTGTACATATTTTGTATACTGTTGATGAAGAACAGATATAAAACTACTTTTTTTGCACTTATGAAGTAGGGGTGTGCACAAACAGTTGAATATTCAAATATTCACTCTGTAATTATTATTCGAAAAATAAAAACACTATCTGAATTTTATGAAAGTCTTTGTCGGCGCACGTTCTTATTGTTATCAGACTGAAGAGCCGTATAAAATAAATAAACTAAATAATATAAACACAATTAACATAGGCTGACTCGAGTGTATGTATGGCACGGTCTGCTTTATTTTTTCCGTTTGTTCTGCTTGAGCTTGAATGCTTTTGTTCTTTTTATATACGTATTTTTGTTTACACATGTTTCAACTAAAAGAAAACCTTGAGAAATAACGTAACCTTGTTGTAAAACGTTGTGTTCAATGCCTAATCATAAGCTTGCTCAGAAATGGTGACAAAAACTTGATTATTAAAAAAATAACATCTTTCTCGTTAAACCTAATTTAAATAAATGAATGCTCGAATATTATTTTTTTATTAGCCCAAATATTCAAATACAATATTTTGGAAAAATGCCCATCCCTATTATGATGAAAATGGGTTGACGTAAACTAAACAAATAACAAAAAGAAAACATGAACATTTAAATAAAATAAAACTGTACACAATAAAAAGGTATAAAGTAAACAAATGTTTTAAATTCAAACGCATGAAAGTTCAGAAGAACACAACTATAAAGAATAAAGGTAGTGATTTATTTTACAGTCCTGTTCCGCATATACATGTGGTGTACTTATTATAGTAATTACAAGAACTGAGTCATAACTAGGCACTAAACTTAAACACTCCCTTAAGCCTAAACTTAACCCATGTAGCTACCTTATATTACTGAGTACTTTCTTGAGTAAGTACACTACAAGTGCACATACTATAAAATAGTACAACCTGAACAATAATTTAAAAAATCTGAACATTTTTAAATATATATGGAAATATTTTCTGTGCTGGCATGTTTTAGTCCAGATTAAAATGTGAAAATGTATGAATGTAAACAAATGTTTGAAAAAAAAAAATTAAATCTTAGTATGCTTTTTTTTGGATAAACACAAATTATAGCGAATCTAAGTGGTTTGAAAATGTGAATACTATTTGACTCCCTTTCTTTTCATTGACAAGCAGGTCTCAGAAACAGAAAGTTGTGCAGCATTGCTTTGTAACCAGCGATTTCTTCATTTCCATAAGAACCACATAATATACAGTGCTACTTGAAAGTTTGTGAACCCTTTACAATTTTCTATATTTCTGCATAAATATGACCCAAAGCATCATCAGATTTTCGCATAAGTCCTGAAAGTTTGTCATTTATTTATTGAGAAAAATGATCCATTGTTACATATCTGTGCACTGCAAAAGAATCTCTAGGATTAGCTGGTAATTTGAAGGTGAATTTAGTGTCCATCTGTTCAGAGGTGTTTTCAAACAGTGGGATGACTATCAGGTGTCATTGCCTGCCCTGTTTAATTTAAAGAACAGGGATCTATCAAAGTTTGATCATGTTTGTGGAAGTGAATCATGGCACGAACAAAGGAGATCTCTGAGGACCTCAGAAAAAGAGTTGCTGTTGCTCATCAGGCTGGAAAAGGTCACAAAACCATCTCTAAAGGGTTTGGACTCCACAAATCCACAGTCAGACAGATTGTGTACAAATGGAGGAAATTCAAGACCACTGTTACCCTCCCCAAGAGTGGTCCACCAACAAAGATCACTCCAAAAGCAAGACGTCTAATAGTCCGCGAGGTTGCAAAGGAACCCAGGGTAACTTCTAAGCAACTAAAGGCCTTTCTCACATTGACTAATGTTAATGTTCATGAGTTCATAATCAGGAGAACACTAAACAACCAAGGTGTGCATGACAGAGTTGCAAGAAGAAAGCCACTGCTCTCCGAAAAGAATTGGTGCCTGTCTGCAGTTTGCTCAAGATCATGTGAACAAGCCAGAGGACTACTGGAGAAATGTTTTGTGGACAGATGACACCAAAATAGAACTTTTTGTTTTAAATGAGAAGCCTTACGTTTAGAAAAAAAGAAAAAAAACACTGCATTCCTAGAAACCTGTCTCATCTGTGAAACATTGTGGTGGTAGTATCATGGTTTGGGCCAGGACGACTTGCCATCATTGATGGAACTATGAATTCTGAATTATACCAGCAAATTCTAAAGGAACATATCAGGACATCTGAGTCTCAAGAGAAAGAGTGCCATGCAGCAAGACAACGACCCCAAGCATACAAGTCGTTTTACCAAAGAATGGTTAAAGAAGAACAAAGTTAATGTTTTGGAATGACCGAGTCAAAGTCTGAACCTTCAGGCCAATTGAAATGTTGTGGAAGGAGCTGAAGCAAGCAGTTCAAAGGAGGAAACCCACCAACATCACAGAGCTGAAGTGGTTCTGTACTGAGGAATGGGCTGAAAGTCCTCCAAGATGTTGTGCAGTACTGATCAGCAGTTGAAAGAAACTTTACCTGCAGTTATTGCTGAAAAATGGGGTCACACCAGATTCTCTGGGTTCTCTTTGTCTACTTTCAGGACAGACAAATCTGATGATGTTTTGGGTCATATTTATGCAGAAGTATAGAAAACTGTAAAGGGTTCACAAACTTTCAAGCAGCACTGTATTTTCCATAATATACTTTATTTTATTTGCTGGGATCAACTTATTATGGGATCATCAAAGCTCAGTAAACACTGCTCAAAGACATAGAGCTGTACCTTTAATTTCACTGCTTACCAAAAAAAAAAAAAAAAAACTCCACAGATCATGTTTTCAGTCCATTGAACGTTTTATTTTGATGTGACAAAACTGTGATATGTAAGCGGTTGAGTTATTTGCTTACTTTTTCATTAGTCTTCCTATTAACTCCATTAACACTCATTCACTAACATGGAACGCACTTGAAAACAAGAGGCAGGATTTATTGTATGAACCAATCATATCCAATCAAAGTGTGATGAGGCGTTGCCTCCTCTCATGTGGCTTTACCTCCCACCATATAGTTTTATTATTAACCATAATAACTTATCTGGAATCATTCACAGTATTTTGAAGTGCCCATAATAACAATACAGTGCATGTTCATTACTGCAATATACTGTATTACCGAATGAAGATTATATAATTGATCTCAAACACACAATATTAGCTTCTGGATTTGAAGGCATCAGTACAGTGTTTGCCAAATATACTGTATATGCTTTTGTTTTAGGGTTATTGTCTTGAGTAAGAGGAAAAAAATCTGTCTAGTTGACAGCACTTCTTCACTGTCATGCCAAAGGCCAAAGGCCACGCTCCACAAAAAAAATAAATAAAAATAATTTTATATATATATATATATATATATATATATATATATATATATATATATGCTGGAAAGAGGCATGCTGTGCATGAAGAGTGTGATAGAAACTGCACAGAACATAGGGTTGTTTATGCACTGGATTATTTGCACTCATGAGAAACTGCACAGGATGCTGGATTTAAATACGCTGTGCATGCCAGATTTGTTATTTGCGATTGTGTGATGATTTGCTGATAATTTAGTTTAGATGCTGGACGGAGGGAGAGTGTGTGAGTGTGTGTTGTGTCTGGGACTCTACAGTAAGAGTGAATGGATCGTTTCATCCAGCCGTCCGCTTGCACACAATGCTGACCTGAATAAAGCAGCAAATGAAACGCTGGCTTGCGTTCTCGTCTCAGCGCCTTCATCCTGCTGGGAGGCTTTCCAGGCCACCTTGTTGAAATTTCTACACACGGCAGATGACATAACATTACAGAAAAACAGAAATGAAACTAGCTTAGAGGGAAATAGAGGAATGGACATTTGTATCTGGAAACCTGTTTCCTGTATACATTATTGAAAAGATATATGGGACTTTGGAGAAACAAGCACTGTAAATCATATAAGGAACATGAACAAAAGTGTGGATGTTCTTCTTGTTCCTTTCAAACCCATTTTTTTGGACTTTTTATGTTATGTGTTTAATTTTTATAAGTTTTACAACATTTTGGCATGCTACGTGTGTGGTGGTCAATTTAATACATTCATTTATTGCGATTAATTGTATAAAACAATTTTGCCATCGGAGCAGTTTGCTTCCTGTTTTTGCACGTTCCACCTTCATGTTATTTACAAGTCAGTTAATGAAATAATGAATATTATCCTGAAATACATTTGTTTCAGTGCAATATTTTCAGATTCCAGGACAAATATTATAATTTACTAGCGCTGCCAAACGATTAATCGCGATTAATCGCATTCAAAATAAAAGTTTTTGTTTACATAATATAAGTTTGTGTACTGTATATATTTATTATGTATATATAAATACAAACACATGCATGTGTATATTTAAGAAAAATATGTTATGTTTTTATATTAAATATATTTATATATAATATAAAATATATGAATATAAATATATAAATGTATATACATGTAAATATTTTCAAAATATATGCTGTATGTGTGTGTATTTATATATACATAATAAATATACACAGTACACCTACATATATTATGTAAACAAAAACTTTTATTTTGAATGCGATTAATCGCTATTAATCGTTTGACAGCACTGTAATTTACATATTATATTATATTATTTATAATTATGACAGTGCAGTTTTTCACATTAGTAAGGAGAATTTGTGAAGAATGTGCTGAAGTGTTATGAATTTTTTTTTACAATGCTAAATATAATTTTTTCAGTGGACATATTTAGATACCTGTATGTGATATTCTTCCCACAAAGTAGATATTGCAGACAATCCAAAGGATCACAATGACCGATGTAGTGGAGGTTATGCAAGTATTTCCCCTCTTTTATCAGTTTCTTTAGCATCTTGTCTTCTTACAGTTTATCCTTGGGTGGTTTCTCTGGATTTTACTTGAAGAGTTTTCTGTTCAAAACGTTGTTTTACGCTTTCTGGTTCATATTCTCTGCTGAGTTCAGGTTCTGGCACATGTCCCTTGTGTCTGTATACTTCATGTCTCATCTAACATCAAACACTTTCTAATTATAGCGTGCCAAATGGGTGGAGATGAGTAGCCCTCAGTATCATACAGCAGTTGCCCTCAGCAGGTTAACACTAAGTCACTGGAGGGAGGGGGAATCCTGGACCGCTGTTGTGGAAGTGTTGGGATCTAACCGAGATTACAGGCATGTCTCTGTGGGCGTTACAGCATCTCCAGACTTTCATCACACAGCCCCTCCAGCAATCAGAGGGAAACCTTCCTCAAACTCCTGCTGTGAGTCTCCACAGAGAAACACACGTGCTGGTTATGAAACAAAACTAAATCGCTCATGATGTCGACCAGTGCATTAATGGAGCTTAAATGTTTCAGGCACAGGGTTTGATCCGAATCTGTGATTGCACTCTAATCATTGCTAGAGTTTAGAGAGCGACAGATAAAATCAAAGTGAAGAATGAACTGTCCAGATGGTCAGACCCATATCAGTGTAGAAACTTCAAAGGCTTGATTTTCAGAAACACATTTGCAAACTTTAGTAATGTAACACTTCTCATTATAACATGTACAATTGTGCTCCTGAATGCTTGTAATCATGTAGGGCAGGACTTCACTCAGGTTAGCTATGATATTATTGGTGAATATTATTTTTCCTCATCCACATGACCTTGGTTATGTAAAGCTGTTGAAGTTATTACGTTCTGATGAAGGATGTCTGTAATGTGAGCTGGTGTCTTCATATTCTAATTAACAGCACTCTTGATATATCTCTGATCTCAGCAGGAGATCAGCGTCTCAGCGTCTCTCCTTTCGTTGTAAATGATTTATTTGGATTTATAGGTTGTCAGCTTGTAATGCAAAGTCATTTTCACTGGGCTTAACTTGCAGGATGTGATGTTTCGATATAAGGCGGTTCACAAGATCTGTTAACTTTTAAACAACCAAACTAGTGTGCAAAACTATGTAATTAATACATATTTAGAACACATTTTAGAAGTCCTGTGTAAGTCAGTTTAATGCAAGTTTTTGTTTTTGAAAGAAAAAAAAAGTTAAATTTCAATTTAAAAGAACTGTTTTCTATTTGAACATATTTTAAAATGTAATTTATTATTATGATGCAAAACTGAATTTTAAGCATCAATACTCCAGTCTTCAGGGTCACATGATTCTTCAGAAATCATTCTAATATGCTGATTTGCTGCTCAAGAAACATTTCTGATTATTATCAGTGTTGAAAACAGTTGTGCTGCTTCATATTTTTGAGGAAACCAATATACATTTTACATACATTTTTGTTACACCAGGATTCTTCATGAATAGCAAGCTCAAAATAACAGCATTTATTTGAAATATTTTATAGCATTATAAACATCTTTAGTTTAATGTGTCCATAAAGGACTCATCCCCATAAGTGTCCAGCACTTAGTCTGAAGTAGATGGAATTAGGGGGAGGAGCATTCGCATTCTAGAGAGCATTTTATTGGACTAAAATCAGTGTAGTACAGCACGAGTCATTAATATTTACTTGAAATAAAACAGTAGTACATTTGTAATGTACATATCTGCTTAAAATTAACATTGTCGAGGGTAAAGATCATGTTCCATGAAGATATTTTGTAAATTTCCTACCGTAAATATATTAAAACTTAATTTTTGATTAGTAATATGCATTGCTAAGAACTACATTTGGACAATTTTAAAGGCAATTTTCTCAGTATTTAGATTTTTTTGCACCCTCAGATTCCAGATTTTCAAATAGTTGTATCTCGGGCCAAATATTGTCCTATCCTAACAAACCATACATCAATGGAAAGCTTATTTCTTCAGCTTTCAGATTATGTATAAATCTCAATTTCGAAAAATTGACACTTAAGACTGGTTTTGTGGTCCAGGGTCACATTTGATTTAGCAAATATTGATGAGATTGGAAACTGAAAGAATTTTTCACACAAAGCTAAAATATGGTGCCAGAAGACGTAAATACACCACATATTATTTTATGGAAATAATAATTTAAATTATTATATGGAAGTAATGCTTTAAAAGAATATACTTTTAATAGACATTTAATTGCATGTAATTAGTTGAACTTCAGTGTTTTTGACCCGCTTAAGTAGGACTTAAGTACATCTTTTTATGTAATTTCATATTTACTTCTTTTGTCCTTGAATTATAGGTAAATTGTTCTGCTGAAGGTACTGGCAAACATTTATGGTAAACTAAAATATACTTTACTGCCATTCCTATTGAAACTTGAATTTAAATATATTTTACACCTTTGTAATGACACAAAACATTTACATTTATAATTAAGTACTTTACATGTGGTTTAGCATGTTAGTCAACACATCAAAATAAGTGTACTTATTACAAGTGCACTTTTTAAAAGTGTACTTAAGTGTGTTAAGCAGTCATGAAAGTGTCTCTTTAAGTGCATTAAAGGGGCCTTTTATGTTATTAATATTGTATTATCTACAAGTACAGTCTTTTAAAAATATACTTTTATTTTAAGTATAAATATAAAAAAAGATTTGTACAAGTATAAATTTGAAGTACACAACAAGTGCACATTCAATACAGTTTAAACATCTTTTTAACAAGGATATAGTAATATGAACTACTGTTATAGTACTTTTTATGATGCTTTTTGTCAGCAGTTCCCCTTTGTCATTTATTTGCATTGTATAAAAAAGTAGCATGAATACTTTGCTGAATTTGTCTTTTATGTTCTGAGTGAGAAAGAAGATCATATGGGTTTGGCAAAACCTTTTATTATTGTTTTTTTTTCTACTTTTCTGTGAAAAGTTCTGTAGCATGCTTTGCAGAAAAAAACTATATTAAGACAATACTGAAACTGACAGAAATAATAAATAAAATCTGGATTTTTTTTAAGCTTTTCAGTTCATTCAGTTGTTCATTCAGAGATCCCAGTTCAGTGTGTAGTTTCAGTGTGCATTCAGATGAGTACTGTATGTATGTGTGTGCACTCTCTCACAATTACCGTGCTTCATTTTTTGTTGCTGATTCATCTGTGTGTTCGGTGGTGCATCTTGCTGTGTCTTGCGTATAAATATGTCCTTGTGGCTGTTTGTGGCTTTGCATGCATTTTTAAAAATACCTTTGTGTTAAGCAACTTTACAACTTCAGTCACCGGTGTCCTAGTTACCTGGCATCCTATCACCTTACTCTAATCTGTAGGCTGAGGAAAGCTGTACGTGCCGGAAGACTGAGATGCAGAGCATTGTGGGAACAGCAACCTCAGGAACGTGACCGACCCACAATTCCTTGTTGTTGGATAACCAGACTGTACTCAGGAGTCGTCTTTAACAAAAAACACACAGGTTATTTCCATAATCTGAGTGTTTATGCTTGTGAGAGCGTGCGTGAGAGCGTCTCGGACCTACGGGGAGTCCTGGAGTACTGTTACACCGATAGCCACCCCTTATGCATGTTTCATCTGCTGGGAGGAGAAAAGAGCCTTCCTTTGTCATTTAATACAGCTGTAGGCCACACAGACTCCCGTCATTTTCACTCACCTCCACCAGTTCGTCCACCCAAACACCATCAAGTGTCCTTTGTTGGGTAATTGTGCAGCTAAAACAAGAAGAAAGAGCTCAATCGATCGTCAAGAAAGAACTCTTCAAACAGTTATTCAGTTATTCAGCGCAGGAGTGGATGATCGGCTTTTGATCGAAGTGCTCTGGCATTCAGACAACTCTTGGAGGACTCAAGATCAACTTAACACCTCAGTTTCTTCTTGAATCTTTAACCCCGGACAGTTCCCTGGTTAGCCTCTCACCTTCCCTGCTAGTGGGGAAGTAACCACAGCATCTCCGTTTAGCATCTTAACGGTGATCACAGAGGCAGGGGTGGTGAGCTCGGAGCATGACGGACACCCTTCGGCCGCCATCCCTCCAGGTGCATGTCCCCCGGGACGAGCCCAGCCATGGAGAGGAGGAGGGCGACGGGAACGGAGGCGGTCAAGACAGCCTCGTCTGGTCCAGCTCATCCACCCCCACCCTGCGGCGCCGACGGTTTAAGATGAGACGAATGAAAAAGCTTCCCAGCGAGAGGCTTGAGAACGGCCTACTGCGGCACCCTGGATCACGCTCGGCTTCCAAAGAGTACCTTCAGCTGCCTTCCATCGAAATCACGCCATCCAGCGACGAGGACGCGGCCTGGTCGAACAGCTCCACCCCGAGCGCCTCGCCCCGGCGCAAACGCTTCCTGCTTCGCAAGTGGCTGAAGGTGCGAGAGAGGAAGGAGCAAGGCAGTGAGAGCAGGTTGGTGATTTAGACATGCAGTTCAGCACGTCACAATGGGTATGTTAGGACAGTTTGCGCAAAATTGACTGACATTAAGGGCCAGATTTACTAAACAGGGCAAATTAGCATTAGAAAAACACGGGCAGCAGAATGAGGAAAAACACAAGGTCTTCAGACGTTTTTAACATAAGGACTTGAGATGTAACTTGAATGCTATGTTTGTAGAATGCTGTGTCCTGTGTGAGATGCTGCAAAAGATAACACAGTGGTCAAATACATTGGTCAAGCACATGTTTACATAGAAAAGCAATGGAAAAGTAGTATAGTGGAATGGAAATATAGTATGCGTTCTGAGCGAACACCCCTTTAGAATAGTTTGCAAGAATGTGATATATAATATTACATAATATATAATAATATATCATAAATACGTAATAATATATTATATTTATAATAACATATATAATGCATATTATAATACCATATAATAACACAATGAGGCTGTAAAAGTAGACTAGTGAGTAGATGACTTTATCTGTTTGCATGATGACATTTAATGTCCCAGACAACCTCTGTAGTCACATTTAGCCACTTGTTTAGGAATCGTCTTTTCCAAGTAAAAGCTTAAAAAAATCACATGGGTTTATAACTGATGTATTTATGTTGTAGAATAAAATATGAAAGTACAGTATCTTGATCTTGTGTTCACCACAGACCCTTAAAAAAAAAAATTAAACCCATTGGCCTCAGGAAGGTAGAACCAGAACTCATTTCCTGATTTGTTTGATTCATTTATTTTGAAGTTTTTTTTTTTGTTTTTTTTTTAATTTAAGATTTTATTTATGTTCTTTTTTTTATGTGTTTATTTTAAATGACCCGTTTGTAGCATGCAACTTTATTTAGTAATTTTATTTTGTGGTTTAGCAATGAATTATCTTGTTAAGCTGCTGCAGAGAGCACACTGACTGTTGAATTGAAAGTTTAACTTGCTGAATGCAATAAAGTTTTGGCCAGTGGTGGTTCTAGGTCACTCTGTTGTGGTTTATTAATGATAATGAGCAGCCCACAGTAGATTATCCCTCTTATTACATGGCTACTTAATAAAAAATGAGATAATAAACCGAATAACCTGCAATGGCTGCCCAAATGAGAAAGCAAAGTCAGTGAGATTAAGTTTGGGGGCTCATTAGAAGCATTGAGGCAGAGAACTAGCTACAGGGAAGCCATTTTTAACAGTCTTATATAGTGTGCACTGATAGTGATAACTCAAATAGCATCAGCTGGGAAAGAGAGACAGTGGAGTTACAGTAGCAGAGTCTCTGCCTCTCTTGATGCTTTGACAGTAATTCGCACTGGGAGTTTGAGAAGCCACAAAAACTGATTCGGCTGGGATATTAAAAACGATATTTGTTTGCCTCTGATGATTTGCATCATTTCGTATCAGGTTTCATATGCAAGATGTGTGCCGCAGCTACATACTGTATTGTAGGTTCATTTCTAGGCAGAAAGCAAGTCCTTGAGCAATGCACTTATATCCAGGGTTTCCAGAACACTGTGCTGTAGTTTGCTCTGAACAAAACAGGACTACTAAACGGAAAGTAATAAATGTTTCTTTACAGGAGAGCCCGTAATGTAATTTTGTGGTACGAATTGAATTTTGTGGCTCATTTAAAACAATGAGAGGACAATAAATTGAATTACAAAGTCTTTGTTGCCTGTGTGAAGGAGATGTCCCTTTAAAGCTCAAACGATTTCAGACCAGGTTTTCTTAAAGTAGAGGAGAAAATGTGAAAGAAGGGAGTCAGAGAAAGTGTGGTGTTGCATCTGGGTGATTTCAGTGCAGACAGCTTTGTTAATTATAATGGGTGCAATTTCTTTTTGATGTATCATGCGTGCAGTGTAGATACAGTGAAACTTGGTGCATTAAATGTAGAATTCAACTGGTGTGCAGTCACAAAGTCACATATGTGCAACTCTACATACAGAGATTAATTTACAATGCCTTCAGTTATTATACAAGAGTTCTTTTAGTCTTTGTTATTTTGAATCAGTATCACAGTTTCATCAATGCCACACTAACCTATATGCATTTTATTTTATTTGCTGTTATTGGGTTATGTACATTTGTTGATATTTTGTGTTTGTTAATTATACCAGATATGTGCAAAGTTCAAGTCAAGACCACCAGACAAAGCCTCACGGTTTCATATTAACGAGATGATGTAAGATCAGATCATGTTAATATGGTTGAACACTGGAAACACGAGACTCAGCATTGTGCTCACTGACCTTTAGACTGTGAAGCCAGAA
>JAFVLL020018955.1:0-17281 GCA_021397915.2 Tor tambroides
AGTTAGGGAAACTGCCTGCCTGCCAAAAAAAAAAAAAAAAAAAAAAAAAGCAACTGCCTGGATTTAAAAAAGCAAAATCATTATTGCAGTGGTACAGTATATTCTAGCACATTCCTATTTTTGGCAACAGTTCTTTTAACCCTTATTTCTCAAACAATCATGCTGGAAGACGTACACATGTACATTTTCCAGGATGACAATGCCAAGATCCATCAGACTCAATTTGTGAGAGATTGGCCACCACAGAGTCCTGACCTTAACCCACTGTTGGAGTCGACTTTACACTGCCTGTCCAAAAAAACAAAACAAAACAAAACAAAAAAAAGCTGCACACTATAATATTTTGTTGGACTGCCTTTATCTTTCATTATAAAACTTAAACCAAATTGAGTTCCTGTGACAGCACCTAAAACAGACAGTTCATGCTCAACTCCACTCCACTGTGGCTGAAATAAAGTAATTCTGCAAAGAGTGGAATGAAATTCCACCATAGCACTGTGAAACACTGATCTCCAGTTATAAGAAGCCTTTGGTTGCTGTTACTGCTGCTAAAGGTGGCACCTGATTTTAAGTTTATGGGGAAATTCGTTTTTCTCATGGGTGATCATCTGGATTTTTGCCTAATTAATTAATAACACATTAATTAATGTGTTTTCTCATGTTGCCTTTACTTTAAGTTGCATTTAGTCTAAAAATCCAAAACTGTTTAGAATGAACAACAGCAGCAATCAGGCAAATACATTTTCAGCTACTAGACTAGAATTGTGTAATGTGTAAAAATTCATAAACTGAAAGTATTTTAAGCATGTCATTTTCAGACTCTTGTTCAAAAAAGGCGTGTTTAAATATAAAAGCAGCTCTTCCTTGTCAAAATAGCTTTAGTGCCACCAATGTGGATTGTGTTTTTTCTGCATTTGGGAACACTTTGATGTATTTGAAATTATGACCCTCTGACAGATTATTTCAGATTATAATACAAAACCTGAACATATATGGCATGGGTCTTCTTTGTTTTTGAGAAAAATGCCCAAGTTTGAATGAGTAAATCTGAAAAATATGTGCGGTGAATGCTGATGTGATATTTCTGCAATGCTGAAGTCATTATTTCAAACCTAGTATATGTAATAACCTACAATAAATAATGGAATGAATATTAAATAAATAAATAAATAATTCCGTTTGGAAGATTACATTTGCAGGTACATTTTGGTGCCATCTATCTCCAAAAGAGACAACCTACACAATGTTTTGCTTTTGTTACAAGCCATGATATTTTTACAGTATATAAACTTGCTTGTCTTTTAACAAAACATCTTGACAGTCAATTCAAATAAATAATGCGGTAAAAACTACTCTTTAATAACGCCTTTACTTCACATATCTCATCTTATTTTCAGTACATGTTTTTTTAAATGCCACCAAGCTGTCACATCTAGAAGTCAAAGAGAGTAGTGAAACTTTACCCTGTCAGAACAGGACTCATCACAGATTCATACAGTTTTCCAAAAAATGAAAGTAACTGCATGATGACATTTAAAAATGCTGTGGAATGTTACAAAAATATTTGGCATGGTACTTTTCTATTGTAAACTTAAACTGTAATGTGACAGTAAATTATGTCATAGTGATAGTTGCTGAAGGGGACAGTGCTCTTAAAGGTCAGCAATATTTCAGAGAAATGTAAAGAATAAGAAGTGACTTTTAAAATTGCCCTGTACTCAAGTGGGAGGAAAGAGCTGATAAATACTTAAAAGTCTTACAGACAGGTTGTTGCCAGACAAATACTTGTTAAGAACTAAGGCAGTAAATGATACTGACAGATCAAGTTTAACTGAAACTAGAAAAACAAATATAAATATTGATGAAACCTCAACATATTAAATGTCATGCATGAATATTTACAGAGTATGTTGAGTACACAGTAATATGATTCAGTTCCATATGGTGATCTCAATTGTTATATTTTACCCATTTCGACCCACACAGTCGAAAACCAAATGTGGCATAAAGCTGATATGGAATGTCTGAAGAGCAAATAATATTGAAACTAGAAATGCATTTTGTTTCCTTCAATTAAAAAAAAATGCACAGAACATACCTGTCTGAGAGCCAAAAATACACTGTAATTGTCATTAACTTGCTTTCATTTGTGTATTCATAAGATTCTATATTTGAATCCATTTCAGGGATATTTGAAATAAGGGATTTTGTTCATTTTAACTGCTTTTGAACCTACCAAGAGTTTAAACATGCAGTATTGTACTGAAATGTTTGAAAGAGGTTTCATGCCTCTTAGCTGATGATACACGGGGAAACTTGTTAAGCAATTTTACCGGGCAACTTTTTTTGAGCAATGTTGCTTGGGCACTTTTTTATGAGTTTTTGGACAAAGTTACAAAGAAGAAGAAAACAAAGCAGAACAAAAGACAAGATCAACTTAACTTAATAATACAATAGATAAATTATAATAATAATATGATTAAAAAAGGGGGGGGGGGTAAATAATAGTGTGGCTTAGGAAAACAATGCAAATGCAGTATCATACAATAGAGTTTAACTGATAAAGGAAAACAAAAAAAGCTAGAACTAAAATGTCCGACAATGAAACATGATCCCTGACATATTGCTTGAAAGGGCCCCAAGCTTTATTAAACTGGCTAGATGAGCCTCTTATAGAATATTTGATTTTCTCCAACTTCAAAAAAAAAGAGGACATCACAGATCCATTGTTTTGGAGTTGGAGGCCTCTGATGCTTCCACTTCAGCAATATTAGTCGCTTGGCTAACAGCATGATAAAAGCTATACAATCAGATTGTATTTTTGTAAGATTATATGATACGGGAGTAATTCCAAAAATGGCTATCAACGGGCAAGGGGAAATCGATTTACCTAAAAAACCAGAGACAGTTTCAAAAACAGTGGACCAGAAGCTCCTAAGCTTTATACAGGACCAAAACATGTGCGCATGAGAGGCTGGGGTAAACTTACAACGATCACAAACAGGATCTATATGCTGAAAGTGCTTGGATAGTTTTAACTTTGTCCAGTGTACACGATGTACAACTTTGCACTGCAGAAGGCCATGTCTTGCACAGACTGAGGACTAAGACAGATTCACAGTCCTCATCAGGAATAACCATTTCTAAGTCGTCTTCCCACAAAGTTTTTATTTGGGAGAGGGATGTATAGAGTGGGGTCAAAATTTTACAGTAAATTGTCGATATAATGCCTTTCCATCTTGGAGGGTCCCCCAATAAATGATCATATGGAGAACATGGAGGCGAATCAGGAAACTGAGAGAACATTTTACGCACAAAGTCACGAATTTGGAGGTAGCGGAAAAAATTATTCTTAGGAATATGAAATTGCTCGCACATCTGCTGGAATGAACAGAAAACCCTCTCATGGTACAAGTCATTAATTTCCCTGATGCCTTTAGCATGTCAAGATGTAAAAGACTTATCAATTACTGAAGGATTGAAGACATGATTAGAATGAATAGGAGATTTAGGGGACATAGTTTGCCATCCGAAATGACGTCTCATCTGTTTCCAGATTTTAAGTGTAGATCTTACAATTGGGTTTTTAGTAAATTTGTCGCAGGGAAAGGAAAGAGGAGCGTAAACTAAAGCTGCTAGGGAAGAAGGCAAGCATGAGGCAGATTCAATGGCTATCCATGATAGGGCATCAGCCCAAGGATCTTCATATAGCCAGTGTAGTATAGGATGAATATTTGAGGCCCAATAATAAAATTGAAAATTAGGCAAAGACATTCCGCCCAGCGACTTAGGACGTTGCAGAACACTTTTACTCATTCTAGCAGGTTTTCCATTCCATATAAATGAGCCGAGAGCACTATCCAGCCTACGAAAAAATGAGTTGGGAATAAACACTGGGATACACTGAAACAAATAGGTGAACTTAGGCAGTACATTCATTTTAATAGAATTTATTCGACCTGCAACTGATAATGGGAGCAAGGCCCAACGCTTTAAATCCTGTTCAACTCGTTCCAGTAAACTGGGGAAGTTCTCAGTAAAAAGTTTAGAAAAGGTGTTAGGGACACGTATACAAAGGTATGTAAACGAGTGGGAAACTTTAAAAGGGAAAGAAGCGGCAGAGAGCTCTCGGGCAGCATCGTTGATAGGAAACATTTCACTTTTCTGTAAATTCAATTTATAGCCAGAGAGTCTTCCAAACATATCAAAAATTTTGAGGACATGAGGCAATAGGCGCCGATTTATGTTTCTGCCGGTGGGTGCTTATATATATATTTCCAGTTTCCATGATATCTGGGCTAAGTTATCATACACATACGCAACAAATTTATTATGTAAGGAATAATGCCTGACTGAAGGTGGCAACCCTAGAATAATAGAATAAATAAAATGATTTAATAAATACCTGTTTACAATAAGCACTTATTTGCGCGTGCACAGGACAAAGTTTGAGGGTGCACAGCACGTAATATCTGAGGGAGCGCAGAGCCATGATCACTATAGGCTATTAGAGAGCAAGCCCGCTGCAAGCCGAGAGATTCATGCTGGCGCCCTCTCGTATTACAATAATGCACTCTTGACATTTGCCATTAAAATAACGCCAAAAACTGCCTCAAATGAACTATGAAAACAAGAATAAAGTCGTAAAGCTGCAATCCATTTCTTATTGGTTAAAATGAACAGAGACTATCTCGTGTTTTTCCGTGGGTGCTGGATCATCTTTGTTCTTGAGAGAAATGTCCAGTAAACCTAATAACTTAATAATAATTAATGGAATTAATAAATATTAAATAAATAGTAAGTAAACAAACAAACAAACTTTTCTGTTTATAAGATTATATTTGCAGGTAAATTTTGGGGCCATCTGTCTCCGAAAGTGACAATCTACACAAATGTTTTGCTTTTGTTATAAACCATGATATTTTTTACAGTATATAAACTTGCTTGACTTTTAACAAAACATCTTGACAAATAAGTATCCACTGCTAAGAGGCATAAGTAGCAGAATCATTGATAGTACCTCAAACCATTAAGGGTTAACATTTAACTTTTGCACTTGAAACCCTGGGTCATTCTAAACCCGAGTAAATGGGATAATGGGTTATCTTATTTTATGTTTCACACTACTCACACTTTATCCAGAGTTAACATCAATACTGTGTATTCATACGTGCCACGCTGTACATTCCGAAACCCTGTGTTAACATTCTTATTTTCATATTTGGGGTGTCAGCAGTCATGATTGGTAAAAACAAAATCACATTTGGTTTTTGACCATTCAAAATGGGTAAAATTGAACAATTTGAGATCTCCATATCTCTGGGATTGAACTATACAAGGCCTTAAAAATTAAGATTCCAAAATAAAAGTTTGAACTAGAATATAAAAGGATATTAAGATATGTGAGTTACAGGCATGCAAACTTTGGAATTAGAATATTTTAGCACTGAAACAGGTAAGTTCTATGCAATTGTTTTAATAGAAAGAAAAAGAAGATAAATTTCTAGTTTCATTAGGCCTATTATTTGTTCTTCTGACATTCTTCTTTAAACACGATATATATCAGCTGTGTGCATGCTAACTTTGGGACTTGAGTTACAGGCATGCATAGTTTGGCACTTAAAGGTATGTTCCATCCAGTTGTTTAGATAGAGGAAGAAATATAAATAAGCATTACTGTTCTTCAGGTATTCCTCGTTAAAAGAAAAAGTATATGTATCCAAAGTGAACATTTTGACCACTGAAAATGTGTACAATTTAACAGTTTATTCATGGAGCCATGTATTGCCTGTATCTCTGGAAATGAACCATACAGGGCTTAAAAATGAAGATACCAAAAGAAAGGTTTTATTAAGAACCAAAATCTAAAAATAAAAATAAACTAAAACAAAGATATATTTAGCAATTCTTGAGTTAAGGCATGCACTTTGGGGAAAAAAAACTGTTACCACTGACACAGTTGGGTAAACTTCTATAGCAGTGAACAGGAGATTATGTGTGTGTGTGTGTGTGTGTATATATATATATATATATATATATATATATTTTGTTACTTGACCCATTTGGTCAAGTCATCCGTCATGCAAGTGAGCATGATGTGCACGCATGAACATCAGCACAGCCAATGAGAATCCTTGTTGCTGACTTTCAAACGAATTGTTATTGATTTAACTGGTTGAACTGAAGGTCATGCATTCTTTCCATTAAAGAAGTTCTCAAAGTCATCCTAAAAAGAGATAAACAGGTTCATCAAGGAACTTTTAAGTAGAAAGGATGGCTGTTTCGTCATTAGAAAAGTGCTTTGTTACAAACAATATATTAGTACAATATTGTGACAAAAATACTTTAGTTCAATATTATGCATAAAACAAATGGAAGGCATGCATTCTGATGTGAAAACCACTTTAAACCACTCCTGAGAAAAAGTCCAGCATCATTTGTTTACAGGTTCCACTTGTTTTGATATTTTGTTTATAATGCAATGACATACATTTTTATATGTACAGTGTGGTTTTTGGGGACACTGCATTCCCATGTCTTTGAGAAATAAATAAATTATTTAAGGAATGTAATTCTTAAGTGCATTAAAATTCATAAGACAGTTTAAAAGATTCAATATATGTTGTAAAAACATCCTCTAAATTGCCCTAAAGCTGAAGTACCACTCCCAGATTTAAAGAATGGTGATGTTTTAGTGACGCAGGACCATTTACTTTAAAAATATTTACTTTCATGGCAGAAGTTTTACAGATTTTAGAAGCTGTACTACAATAAAGTGCTAAAAAATAACTTCAACAAATAGCACAGGAAGAAGCTCATCAACTATATTTACAATTTGCAGACCTCAAACAAAACTCAGCTGCATTTTTTTAAGGTATGAATTAAACGAAATGAATGAATGAATGAATTTTTGGTCAATTAATTTTTAAAGTGGTTTTCACATCAGAATGCATGCCTTCCATTTGTTTTACAATCCACTGTTTTTTTTCTGTTGTAGAATAACACAGGCAGCAACACCATCTAGTGTTGTTAGAAGGTGCTACTTCCCTTGCTGCTGTTGCAAACCAAGATTAGGGTGAGATTATATTTTTACACCATTTTTTTTTTCTTGTTACTGCCCACAGCAAAAACGCTGTAAAGCAATCCCCCTATTCAAATATACATAAAAGGTTTTGGAAGCTTATTGGTCTGATATAAGATCTCAAATAGAAAAGCTGAGAAGAATGAGATGCTATATTTCAATTGGTTGTTTTCGAAGTGTGTGTTGGTTCAAAGAGCATCTGTGTGGTGAAGATGAATTTTACAGTAAGTAACAGAGTTGCAAAAAAAAAAAAATCCTGTTAAAACGACACACAGGAAATATATTAGACAAGGACACTGGACTGACAAGGAATATGACAAGAGGATTAAAATAGTAACCTTTAATAGTAATCTCTAAATTATTAAAAAGATTCTAGCACATTTATCTCGCGATTTCTTTTGACCACTAGGTGGTACTATCCTCAAACTGCTTAATTTCCCTATGGGTATGATAGTAATGTCATTTTCCAATTTAAGTTTGGTAGGCCAATGCATCGCAAAGCATATCCCATAATTATTTGTGCATGAAGCATTCAGTAAGTGTTTTATATAGCTTGCTTTTTATTAACAAATCACATCATATTTGAGAAATGTATATCAGCAGTTGGAAGGACTGATTATGGTTACAAAGCATTTAAGCAAGAGGATGACATGATTATATATAATCATGTATATACAGTGTATTATGCACATGATTATACATACATTCCACCTTCAGGCATTAGGTTCAGGTAGTACTTGCTAAATAAATAAATAAAGTAGGTTGAGTGTTCTTGAAACACATTCTAAATGTAATAAAGTAACCAGCTCAGCCAAACTATTTTTGTTACAGTTTGTGGCTAATGAGAAGCTCAGTATAGTTAATGAATTAACCAAACAGCACATAGCTGAACTATCTGTTATCCTTGGCCAGATGCATTGGTATTGCTTTTCTTTTTAAATTGCTTTTTGATTTAATTCTACTGTACTGAAAACCCATAACCTTTACAATTCTGTTAAAAACTAAAGTTGAATTTGTGATGCCATTAGCAGACCTGTGATACGTAGACTCTAGAATAGCGGCTCTATTTTTGCTTTATCCTCTATGGATGGGTGTGAAACGTGTTGTTCACATTCTGAGGAACATTCACATGTGCATTCATTCCTTTTGGTTTATTCTCATCATTTACACAAGCAAACCAATTTAGTCACATCTTCTCTGTGTCATTATTTTGTGTGTTTTTCTTCACCAACACACCGCACTCCATCAAGCAACATTGGTGTCCCGTGGTGGCGATCTGTAAAAAACAACAGGTAGTTTCTTATTTTAGTGGAGGTGATTTTCTATTTACAAATTGGTTCTCACTTAATGTTACTTAACAGTTCTAACAATCAAATTAAGAACATTTTGGCTTTGTTTATGTATCTTTACTACAAAATAAGAGGAGTATAAGTACTAAATCAACTAAGGTCATTTACACAGTGTTTCTATTATTCTATTACATTTTAATTGGGAGGGATACTCCACCCAAAAATGAAAATTCTCTCACCATTCACTCACTCTTATGCTGCCCCATATGTATTTGAATTTGTTCCTCTTAATATTATCACAAAATGAGATTTTTCGAAAATTAATCCATCCAAAATTAGTCCATATAATGCAAGTGGATAGATCCCTAAAAATTGACGCTTCAAAAACTACACAAACAAACATAATGGTAATCCAAAGTTGATGAATCAATGTCTTCTGTAACAAAACGGTAGGTGTGTGTAAGAAAAATACTAATATTTTAAACCTTTTAAACTAAAAACCATTGCTTTCGGGAGACTGTGAACATCAGCATATAGAAAAGCGTGATAGCAGCACCTTGTGAACCTGAAGTGACGGTCCTGAAGCTGACATTTTTGTCAAGCAAACACACATATGCAATATGACTGGTTTAGTTTACAGTATTAGTATTTCTTTCAGACACACCAATTGTTTGTTTCAGAAGACACTGATTCATCAACTGGGGGTCGTATGGATTACTGCCATCTTCATTTTGCATGGTTTTTGAAGCATTATCCATCCGCCTGCATTATATGAACTCACAGAGATGGATCAGACTTCTAAAATTCTCAATTTGTGTTCATCTGAAAAAAAGAAAGTCATATACAACTGCGACAGCACGAGGGTGGATAAATGAAGAGAGAATTTTCATTTCTGGATGGACTAAATTTCATTTTTAAAAATACTTTCTCCTATCCCAACCTAATATTTGTGTAAAACTGCTTTGAAACAACTGAACTGAACTGAATATGCAGAGACAACTCTACTGGTCCAGAAACGACAAACTTCACCTCATGAACACTCTGTTATGAATGACTAGAGATCTGTCACCAGTTGGTGTGTGTATCTCACCCATGACTCTGGCCTGTAATCGAACTCGGATGCTGCTGTCCCTTCTGCTCCTGTTAACCAGGGTGAGTTCCTCTTGCACCACTCCCTCCTGCTGAGCGCTGTACTCACAAACCACCCTCACTCCCCCTTAAAAGAGCACAGGAAGATGAACGGGAATGAGTTTGATGAATACAGATACAGAGGAGTACAAAGATAACACAAAATGACAAGGGCAATAAAAACAGATTGGTAAAAGTAAACGCCTGAGTGACCAGGATAAGACTGGAAAACTGAAATCATCATAGAGAAACAATCACCTAACTGCAAAGTGCTTGCAGCTTCTTTTAGAATATAAACTGTATGCTCAGATACGGCAAACCTGCTAAGATTTCCCTAGAGATTCAACTGTGGGAAAAATGACACTACTATAAACACGCTAAGTGAGTTTCAGCTAATGGAGAGATCGATGACTGACTGAAATAGGAGTGCGACTATTGATCGTGACATGACGTCTTGCATTTGGCTTGATGTTTTATTACCAGTCAGGGGTACAAGCGATCTTAGATCTACATTAACTGCTCTGATAGCGCTTATGTTTTTACAACCTTGTTTAATTGTTTTTAATTGACCCTGCTTAGTTGTATGTATCTAGTTGTCTGAAATTTCTCATGATTTATTGAGTCAGGGAAGCCTAATGGATATAAATCTGGACTGTTTTCTTAAAGGTTTCTTGCTCTTCCCTAGCAAGACTGAGATGGTTTCAAGATCACAAGTATTGTTCATTACCCTTGTGCCCATGAGCAGAGCACTTTACCCAGGTTGCTCCACTGAGACTCTCTCTGTAATAAGTCCCCTGTATTTAGCTTCAGTTTAAAAAGTGGCTGTTTAACTACTGAACACCTCTTAATACGGTTTATGTGAATAAATGAGGATGTAAGTGTTGTAAGCAGACTTTGATAAGTGACATAGAAGACTATCTGTACAGTAAAGGCTGGTTTAATTGTGCGCTCAAGTCCCCCTGGGAAGTTCGTATTTACACAGTTGGAAGTTGCAATTATGACGTCAGGTGCGTTCAAATAATTAGGTCAGAGTAAGATGCCAATGTACCTTTTCTGCATAAAATTCTATAAGATTTTTCTTGTTTTAAATAATGAATAAAAAATGTACATTGAGTGTTTTTGTTTTTAATGTTTTATTCAATTTATGAACGTTCTGTAAATTGAATTGCCACATATTCTATCATAATTGCAAAATATACTATGGTATTTTGTATACATATTTATTTTACTTTAATGACATTTTGGAAAAGAAAGTGTTCTTCATAAATGCTAGTTAGTTCACAAAAGATAAGAAAATATCTAAATCTATAAATACATATTTCTGTAGGTTTCAAACATTGTTTAGAAATATAATCTAAAGTGTTTCTACTAAATCTATGATAACATGTTTATGGGTAAATTTTGTATTTTCTATGTATTTTTAACATTCTTCCTCTATGACGTGCACAGAAAATGTTTGTGTGTGTGTGTGTATCTATATATATATATATATATATATATATTGTATGTAACTTTAAAAACATAAGTTGCATGTACAAATTTCATGTGGGTTAAACTAGACATAATCTTTCCAATTTGACATACACAAACCATAAGACATAAGACTATGACAAAAACATACCCTCAGGGCGCGGTGTGATGCGTGTTGCACGTAGTCGTGGTTTTGCAGTAGTGCGTAGTGCGGGAGAAAGGGTCACATCTTTGCCTAGCGTTGGGACTTGCGGCAAAGAAAAAACGATTTCATATTTGTGATGGCTCCTTAAAAATCCCACCTAGACACAGAGTTTAGCAGTCAACGATTTTAGCATACAACACATTTTATATACTGTTTCTTTTTACATCTTATATACTGTTTGTTTTTTTCTTTGCTTGTTTATTTCTCAGGGTTTTTTTGGAAAGCGATGTCTTTCACCTTAACAAGATATGCACCATCAGGCTCTTGTAGAGCAGCAATGACTTTATCCTGAAGCTTTTCATCACAGCTATTGTTAATGGGAGCGTCTTCATCATCATCGGGGAAACGTACTCCACCTTTTGAAGTGGAGCCTGGTGAAGAGAAAACAAGGGTGGAGTTAAGATCACAGAGATGGATACTGGACCAGAAGATACATGCTGAGATGATTAATGCAGGCTGAACCCAGTGTGGGAGAGCTGTTAGAACAAACACACTCTGGAAGTGTTAAGAGTGTGTATAAATATATAAAGCACATTTAGATGATGTAAAAAAAAAAAAAAAGCAAACTATTATATAAAAATGTATACAAATGCATATTCAGATATTTTGAATGCAGAAAAGACACTGACTTTTCCTTCCTGTTGCCATGTCTACATAAGGCCAGGGAAATCCAGGGATGATGATTGGCATCAATTTGATATCATCTCTAAATAACAGACACTGAGTCAGAGAGAATGACCCCTGTGGAAGAATAAAAGATGCCTGTGAGTTATATAATGTATGATGTCCTATACTGTCCTATTCCCTGGTGTTTTAGAGATTAGAAATTGCATGCAGGTTATTTCCTCAGCTTCTAAATTATTAATTGTGCGTCCCATGAGCATTCTTGATTTACATTTCATGGACTCTGAAGCATAGTCCTGCTGGGTTAAACGCCACAGGATCGAGGTCCCCCACAACTGTAATGCTTTATAATCATCATTAGTTTGCAATAGTAGCTAACTGAGGTTAATATGGTGAATCATCTGACTAATCTTTCATGAGTCCTGTTATTAGGCCAAAACCCCATTCAGATGCTTCCTTTTTTGCCCCCAAGTTAGTCTTAGATGTTATACTGACACCATTCGGCATGGGTGCATGAATTTTACTGCTGTTGTTTCATACTGAAGCTGTTTATGTTTTGTTTGATTCATTTTCAATTATGTTTTTCTCTGCCTCATACTACACATATCCTTTTAATGGACATTGTTGAATTCAGTCCCCTACCGATATACGCTGCATGGAAAAAAAGTTACACAAAAAGGTATATAAAGTAAACATTATTTTTTTATTATAATTTAAGTAACAATTGTGAGATACAGCTGGTCATGTGATCTCAACATGGCTGAACCCATGATGGGTGGACCCACTCCATGTAGTTTTTTTCCTAGAAAACAATTTTAATATTTCTCAAAAAGGCTGGTAATTTCTTTAAGTGTAAAAATTTGTAAGTGTGTGTGCTCCCTTATATTTGTTTGGCGAATAATTAAATGAATCCTCCAAATGTTCAACTTGTATGAAGTTGTAATCACACCGTAATATTTGTTTTTGTACTATAAATGATGTAGAACTCTATGTACAAACTGCAGAGAGGTAAACCTGTCCCTGATTTTGTCCCCTGTAGATTTATTTGTAGATCATGCACGCAGATGGGACTCCAGACCCATCCTGATTAATAGTGACATAAACAGCAATTTCACATGAAAATCTTTGGCTTTAATCGGGGTCATTACGCCAGTTCAGTCAAGGTTATTTCAGAGAATGACACTCACATTCAAACTAAAGAGGCTTATGATACCGCGCTCATCCCAACTGACTTATTTCCATCCATTCTTCCAAAGCACCCCTGCAAAATCACGTCAAAAATGACGATAAGAAAAAATCGGCTTATGCAACAATAATCGCCGAGATGGACGATGCAAGTTAAAGAGATGTCTATAACAGATAGGCGGTCCCCGAGGAGTCCGCCTTTGCCGGATAAACAAACCCTTCGAAGGCAGCGCCTGAAGACAAGGCATCTCTCGTCCATAATTTATTAAAGTACGGAATGTTATGCTCTGTGTAAAAATGGAACAACACTGAGCGTCGCGTGCCAGTATCCCGTTTGGCACCACTGAGAGAAAAAACAGCTCGAAAAAAAGCTCGAGTAAGTGGTTTAGCCAAAATGCGCACATTTTGTTTAATAATCATATACCTTATGTTTAACTTGTCGTCTAATAGGCAGAAACATAAATACATCTGGGGAAAATGTCTTCTGAAGATTGCAAGGCGGTTTATGCAGAACTATTTAATAGAACGTTATTTTGAGGTTTCTATTAATAGCTCCCACTTAGGGGAAAAATCCCCTGAAATTGTGCAGTGAGGGTAGCTTTAAAATGTGCGCGTGCACACACATATAGTTGAATAACAAAATAATTTGAATCGGAAATTCACTGAAATCAAACTTACCTGTCTTGCATGTACTGTACAGTGGAAGCAGATCTGTGGCGTTGCCTGAAGGGCTGTGCCATCAGTCCCCTCGAACGCAGCGTGCAGCAGGTCTGACGCTTAGCGCGGTCACAAGAAAGGAGCTGCAGCCATTGGTTACTGATGGTTACTTAACATCTAGCTCTCTTTTTTACCTCTCCCTTATTATATATATACACGAAATGTGGAGGCAAGAGGTCCCGGCCAGTGCCCCTAACAATCATTGGCTTTGAGCTGAGCTGAGCTGAGCTGGTGACCACAGTGGCCACACCCAGCACTGCATATGCAAAATTGATATAGATGACCATTTATTGTTTTTCATTCTATTTTTGTTCAACTAGAACTCAAAGATGGAATAAATAAAAAAATCATGCTATAGCTGCTTTGATGAGCATGCATGATATCACACTGCAGACACTCACTTTTATGAGCCAACAGAGAAGTTGCAGTTGTGAAAAGCTGCTTTTACAAAAAAAAAAAGAATTTAGAAATTAAAGTCGCAATTATGATGAAAGGCAAAATGATAGTTTTTCACAATGTATTATTATTAGTCACAGTTGCATAACTTATGGGATAGTTCACCCAAAAATGAAAATTCTGTCATTAATTACTCACCTTCATGTCGTTCCAAACCCGTAAGAACTTCGTTCATCTTTGGAACACATATTAAGATATTTCTGATGAAATCTGAGAGCTTTCTGACCTTGCAGCAACGCAACTACCACATTCACGGCCCAGAAAGTAAGGACATTGTCAAAATAGTCCATGAGACATCAGTGGTTCAACTATAATTTTATGAAGCTACAAGGTTACTTTTTGTGCTCAAAGAAAACAAAAATAACGACTTTATTCAACAATTTCTTCTCTTCCATGTCAGTCTTCGACACACGTTCTATTTTAACGATGTCCTTACTACGTTTCGGGGCCTTGAACGTGTCAGTTGTGTTGCTGTCTATGGGAGGGTCAGAAAGCTCTCAGATTTCATCAGAAATATCTTAATTTGAGTTCCAAAGATGAGCGAAGGTCTTACGGATTTGGAACGACATGAAGGCGAGTAATTAATGACAGAATTTTCATTTCCCTTTAAAGCCACAGTTACTCCTTAACTTGCAAAAGTTGCTGTACTGTACATTCTTTTAAAGACCTTTTGGTCTCTGGTTTGTCTTGCAGGAGCATACTCCCATAATATGGACTCTAGAGGTTCAGAGAGTAAAGACAACACAGAAATAGAAGAGATGCAGTTGCCTATACTGTATATTCACATTTATTTGTGTTTTACTATGATGTACAAAACACATATTTGAATATTATACATTTTTATGCTTGGTCAAGCTAAATACTAATGGGAGTTTTATTTACAATCAGATCTCCATCACCATCCAATCTTGTATTCAGTCTCAAATTAAATTTCAAGCCTTGGCAATCATTTGCACTTTATAAGTCTTATTGTTTTAGGTATATCAAATAGTCTGTAAGGATTAACTGTTTAATGTTTTGAGTATATTAAAAAAATCATTAATGAAATGATCTCATGGATTGTAAATTAAAACCATATTAATTTTCATCTTTTGGAATTAAATAATAAAATAAACCCTGTGAGCTTTATTTTGGTTTCCATCCTACTATTCTTTCATTTTTCAGTCTGCCAGCTTGGGTTAGCTGGATAGGCAGGACATATGATAAGTGGGGCCTCATTTTTGCCAGATTTGTTCGTGCATGGGCTGAAAAAAGGATATAAAGTCTCTGCAAAGGAGTCAGTGAAGGTAAATATCAGTGACTTTGTATCTGCATTATAAAAGGACAATTGACCTTTTTCATAGTCCACATACACGCCGATGCGCTGTGGTTTTGGGTGTACAACTATCGGCAATGATGGTTCTGTGCGAAAGACATATTCATGCTTGTCTCGTAGACTTAGAAACCAAAATCCATTTGCTGGGTTTGCGACTATTTTTCCTTTCCTGTTGATGGAGCAACTAGCAATGCCCAAATCCCAGTCCGTCTTCTCACCCACCACTACCTCCCAGTAATGGCAGCCAGAGCTGATACCTTGGCGGCCAAGTACACACACCACACGGTCAAACCGTTCAATTGTGTCTGGCACCGTCTGGTAGCGGTCACTGCAGAGCACCTGTTTGCCATCCTCAGAGATGATCAGACGCGGATGGGCTGAGTCTCGATCAAGGGTCATGTCCACTGAGGAGAGAAACAGGACACAGTTGAAAACAAGATGTTTGCAGACATACAAATGAAAAAAGTGACATAGATACTTCATATGTTTGTTTTCTAATGATGTGCAGCATGTAGAAATGATTTCATACTTGCATATTCCTGCACTCTCCACACTTCTACAGTTACAAGAAAACAGAAGAAAAATATTACTTTAAAAAAAAAAAAATGCAGAATTAAAAGCGTCTTTGTACAACACAGTACAGAGTCACTCCAATCATATACCCGATCAGTCAAAAGGTTGGAATATTAATCAGCATAAACAGTTTTCAACATCGATAATAACCATTATTAATACTTAAGCATCAAATCAGCAAATAAGAATAATTTCTATAGGATCACACTAAGCCTAAGGCAGACTAAGGCCGCTGAACATTAAGCTTTGCAATCACTGGAATAACATTTTAAAATATATGAAAATAGAAAACTGTTATTTTAAATTATAAAATATAAAAATATTTCAGAATATTATTCTTTTTACTGTATTTTTCATCAAATAAATAAATGCAGCCTTGGTGAGCATAGGAGACTTTTTTCAAACACATGGGGGAAAAAACAAAACAAAACAAAAAAACAACAAAAAAAACCACACAACTCAATTATTCCAAACTTTTGACCTGTAGTGTATGTTTCTATAATATTATCATTATATATGAAAACAGTACAGTGGCTGAGAGAGCTCAATGCGCTGCAACTTCAGAAAACACATGCAAATATAAAAAGCACCAGCAAATTAAGAAAAAAAAAAAAAAAATCTTCATCAGTTTGACACCACGTGTGCTGCAAATACTCGCAACACAAAGAAACGTGCACAGACCACAACAAAATGATTTTTTTTTTGTATTGATTATTATTACATACAATACGTACAATATTATGTACTGATTACCATTTGTATATAATCACAGTTGTACAAATACCATGGTTAAACTAGTGCAGTAAATCCATGGTTAATTTGTGCATGGTTATTAACTATAGTAACCATTTTTGGTTGTAAATGTAAATATAAAATATTATAAAAAATATTATATATTAGAAAAAAAACAGAATCCTATGATCAGGATCTTAAAATGAACAAATTTCACCTTTCAGAGCAAACATTGATGAACATGTCTCAGCCATGTCCATCACTTTACTGTTCCCTTTAATATTTCCAGCTGAAAAAACCCCCCCAGCTAAAACCAGCCTAAGCTGGTTGGCTGGTCTTAGCTGGTTTAAGATGGAAGTAGCTGGTTTTAGCTGGTCTCCCAGCCTGGCAAGGCTGGTCAAGCTGGTGTAAGAAACTAGTCTGCCTCGACCCAGCTTCCACTCCACAATATATGTTTGATCATGCTCATTTCCCAAAATGGCTTAAATATTATAGAGACGAAGGAA
>JAFVLL020018956.1:0-34135 GCA_021397915.2 Tor tambroides
TACTGTAAATTGATAAACTGTTCGGCGTGATGACGTTTAATGTCTCCGACAGCGCCTGTAGTCCCATTTAGCAACTTGTTAGCAACCATCTTTTTTAAGAAACGTAACAGCTTAAATTAAATCACGAGTGGGTTGTAACTGGCGTGTTTTATGTCGTAGAATAAAACGTGAAAGTATCTTGAGCCTGTGTGAACCATGGACCTTATTTAAGGGATTTAACCAAAATCCCATTCAAAAAACCCACTGACTCTGGGATGATGGAACCGGAAGTGCTAAAATGCTAACTCGCTTCCGGGTTTTTGCCTACAAAGTGACATCATAGTTCCACCACTCTATAGATATCGGTGTCCTGAATTTACATGTTTTGGACATGTCCCAAATTAGAGCGTTTCTGGCGGTCAATATTTAACACCCTTTCTGTGGTTCTTCAGCACAGATTAGAACCAGAACCACTTGTGGCATTGTTTGGAGTCGCTCCAGAGGAGTTACAGCTGTCAGTATCAATGTGTAAAATTCTTGCCTTCTCCTTTTTGTTAGCACGTAGAGCCATTCTATTAAAATGGAAGAATCCTCTCCCACCCACACATATTCAATGGATCAGAGAAATGATGTCTTATCTCTACCTTGAAAAGATTCACACCAGAACTCATTAAGAGGATCGGGAAAACAATTCTTTAAGATGTGGCAACCTTTCATTGATTATGTTGACAATTTTAAATAATACCCTCTTATTGATTTGAATTTACTTTTTATTTTTTATTTCATCTATTTCCCTCTTTTCTCTGATGTAGACGTATATATGTATGTACTGATCTGTTTTTCCTTTTTTTTTTTTTTAATAATTACTATTATCATTATTATTATTTTATTTATTTATTTATTTTAAAACCTGTAATTACTTTCTGAATTATTGGACAGCATGAGCGCTACTCTAGGGATTTGTTGGTAAGGGTTGGGGGATTGTTAAATGTGATGTATATTGGAAAAAAATCAATAAACATATTAAAACCAAAATAAAACTCAAAAAAATCATGTCGATTTCAAAATAAACACCCTGTGCAGACTCCCGATCGTATTTCATATCACTATATCCTCGCTAGGAGACAAGAAATAGATGACGAGTGGTTCATCCTCAAAGTTAAAAAACACACATTGTTATGAGACAACACAAATCCTTTTTACAAGGACAATTCAAAAAAGGACAAGACGTGGAGTTTAATTGCAGGAGTTGTACGAGTGGAATAAACAGAATTAAACCGGACAAAACAACATTTAGCCAACCATGTTAGAAGAACACAAAAAATAAAGAAAAACAACGTTGTACAGGCAAATCACGTGTAGGGTGTGCGATATTGGCAAAAAATAATATCTCGATATTTTCTGGGATTTTATCAATAATGATAATTAGACAATATTTTGCTCAGTGTGTTATTGTGCTGATATCTTAAACTGACTCCTAAAGTTTTTGATATTCTTCATATTCTGTGTGGTGCTTAGTTCACACTGATAGAAATGAATCTTTTCAGTCAGTTTAAATTGATTTTTACGTTTTATGGGCATTTTTACGTTTTATGGGCATTTTTACCTTTATAAAAACATTTTTTCTAAATGTGTGCAATATCTTTTGTGTCAAATTCTTACGTTAAATCAGTGAATCAGAATAATAAGACATTTGGGCTGTTACCAAGCAAATGAAATCAGTATCAAAATTCATCTTTGCAATGCAGAGGAAACAGAAGCTGCATCTGAAGTGGCATTTAGATGCATTTACACACTGTTTAATGCAAGACATGAATGCATTTAACCTGCACTTTCAAATGCATAAGCAATGTTTTGATATATTAAACATAAAACATTGATATTTGAAATTATTTAAATAATAAAAAGATACTTTAAATGTGAAATTAAAACCGCCAGTAGGTGACAGCATGTCACTGTTAATAAGTGAGTCATTGCGATTGAACTGAATCATTTAAACGGTTGATTCATTCAGAAACGCCCTCATGTTGCTCAGAGGCGCAAAAAAAAAAAAAAAAAAAGCGTTGTGTGTGTTTGGAATTATTTTTGTTGGCGAAATAGCGCAAAAACAGGCAATATGATGTCTAAAATGTAAGTCTCGTAATTAACTTGTTTATTGAACTGTTGTAAAAAATCAATATCACATTTGTAATCATGGTACTTTGGAGAAAAAAAACAGCACTCTTCGTGTGAAATTAACTATACGAAGTGTTAGGCTATAAATATATACATTTTCTTCCCCCATGTCTTGAATTTGTGATCATTCTAAATGTATTTTAACTGACAATCATGCAGTGACAGAACGCACTCTAAATGCGCATGAGCACTAGTCTAGACTTCACGTAATGTAAGCATGCACTCTGTAGGTGTGTTTTGAATGGTTTTTGCAAAATACTCGATAATGTCAAATCACACGTCGTTAAAACAACAATTACGATATTATCGCAGACGATATATATCGCACACCCCTAATCACGTTGTCTCGCGAATCCTGTTGCTTCGCTTCTGTAATGGTTCTGGTGTGAATTGGCACCGTGTGGAAGATGGAACAAAACCTCATCGGAGCCGTAACGCGCCGCAGACTTGTGCAGTGTAAACAAGGGGTAAATTAAGTCTGTGAAGTTTAGCAGAGAATCACAAAGCAGAAGCCTCATGCACTTCTGACAGCAAAATGAAAATATTTCCATGGCTTTCTAACATTTACAGATGGAGAATATACCTGTGAAATGTAAGTTATGTATTTAGGAAAACAGCACATCTCAAACTCATTAAACAGCGCGTCTCTGTCAGCGGCACACGCAGCCTTTCTGTCAGAGCCGCTTTAAACTGAAACTATAAACTATAGGCTACTATATCTTACGAGTTTTTTAAAGCCCTTCATATACAGCTTATCATATGTTTAGAACAAATTGTATTATGCACTTTCTCTGCAGCAGTTCAGTCTGTCCTCTGCTATATTTCTTCAGATGCGCTTGTATCAAACTACTGTATATCGATATTAACGGTATTGCCTCATGCTGTATCGCTTATAAAAAAATATATCGATATATCGTACAAACTCGATACACCGCCCAGCCCTAGTTACACACACTCTTGACTTCTCTAACCTTAATGGGCTCAGCTTCCTCTGCGATGCTGTTAAAGGCTTCCCTCTGCTGCCGGGAGAGCTGCTCAGCCTCCTCATATTCCCTTCTGTGTGTCAGCACCTGGTTCTGTGCAGCTTCAAATTCCTCTCGACACACACTTATTCGGCTGCTGAGCTCGTCCAGTTCCTCTTCCTGAACACAGAGCCATAATTAGACACAGAAACCCACCGAAACATTTATGAGTGAATCTGTTTGTTACCAAAGGTTTCAAGTCTTCTGACTGAGGTTCCTCAACATTTTGCAATTCTGTCAGCTCTGCTTGAAGCTTCCGACAGCATTCCTGTTAGTCAAAATAAACAAAAACAAATACATATTAGAACATATTTGGTTAAAATGCTATGATGTGGTCTGTGCATGGTAAGTATTTAATGACCTGGGCTTTCTTGCGGTCTTCATAGTCTCTGCGAAGAAAAAAAGAAAAAAAGAAAAAAAAGGTTTTGATCTTTCTGTCCACATGAATATGAATTCTAAATCCAAGCCAACATCAAAATGAATGAAAAACATCCAAATAAAATAACAACAAAAATATGGGGGTACAAAAAAGGTAATGACAACAAGGTCTCAGTGCAGATGGGAGGCTTGACAATGCACAATTAAATGATCATGCTGAATGTTGGTTTGACATGTTGAATTAGTGTTGGCTTGACAAAGAAGATACAGTTTGAATTTTAAACTGTTACCATCCAAAAGTTAAAGAGGTGGTTGACCGCTGTTTTTCTAGGCTTGATTGTGTTTATGGGGTGCAGTCAAACATGAGTTAATACTTCGCTTTTAGAAAACACATAATACACGTAAATAATACACAAACACATAAAAACACTTCACATAATTTACCTTTATTCTACACCACTCTTTTTATTTATTTTTTTATTGAACATAAACAAAAAATAAACAGTTACAGCTCAAAACAGATTATAACAACAAAACTAGATATAGCTTTGATATAAACAATATACAAAGATCTTGGAAAAATAACCAAACACAACATTAAGCCAGGGGAAATATATAAATTACAATAAATAAAATTTGAGAAATAAAATATTCTACACCACTCTGTCCTTTGAAAGCTCTGATGATTTCTTGGTTTTATGAAGCCCCTCCCTCAGAAATACGCGATGGGCTCAGATTGGTTAGATGGTCCAGTGTGTTGTGATTCGTTAAACTGCCTAGTGTGCGTCTAAACGTCCCGCCCCTCAGCTCAGTGGCATGTGCGCCCGTTGTATTGTAAACAATGGCGTCGTCAATATTGCTTATCAATTTGAGCCCGAATGAGACCCAGAGAATATTAGTGAAGAGGACTGCGCAGAACCTGTGCAAACACGGCTCTTACAGGATGTTTCAAAATGGTATGTTTTTTGTTTGTTGTTGTCGTCTCATACTTTTAGATACGCTGTTACTTGTAAATGCTACTGCTTATGTTAGCTTTTAATTAGTGCTGGGCAACGATTAACTTTTTTTTTTTAATCGCGATTAATCGCATGATTTTCAGCGATTAATTGCATTGTTATGCACAAAATTCAATAATGAATTCAAAAGTAGTGTATTGTGTGTTGTTTTGCTTTGTCCCATGCACTGCTCATTAAATTTGATTGAGAGTAGAATACATTCAAATCATAAAATAAATTTTTTTTGTCCTCAACTCAATTTGAGTGTATTGATCATTTGGTCATAAAAATGGTATTTTTATTTGATAAAAAAGAAGAGTTTGTCCATGTCCCATGAATGGTTGTCCACCCTGTCGTGTTGGGAAAGCCGCCCATTTAAGAAAAGGCCATCCCCTTTAGTGACATCAAGACAACAGATTTTTTGTCTTTTCAGTGGCAGAAATTTCAACTGCTTAGGTGAATAAGTTGGTGACTTTTCAACTGACAAATTTTCTTTGTCTGAGTTTGCTTACTTGCTTTTCCTAAGCTGAACATGTCCACCCTGTCGGCATAAAATATGCCAGAAGTGATTAGAATATAGTATTAACAAAATATGTAAGTTTAAATATATCAAATTCTCTTCAACAACCAGACTAAATATTTAGCTAGTCATAGTTTGTTGTAAGCTAATATGCTAATTGAAGCTCAATATGTCCACCCTGTTGTTGTTCCAAAATGTCCACCCTGACGGCCACTTAAGACTCGATGGAGTGGACATAAACATGACAGGGTGGACTGAATGAAAATGAATGGGGGGGGGGGGTATATCAATGTGATTGATGTAATTATATTATTTATTATCATTATATTATTTTTTTTAGAAGTTGAATAAATGTTTCATTTTCTTATTTTGTCATGATTTGTGTGTTCTGCATTATGTGTCCACACCGTCATGTGCTGGTCTACCCTGTCATCTTGATATTTTACAATAATATTTTAAATAATAATTCAATCATATCTATATAATCCAGTGTGTTCAATAGCTAGGTGTGGGGGCAATAACATGCAAACAAAAAACAGCATTAAAATATCACAGTTTTCTCCAAATAAGAAAAAATACATGTGTGAATTGTATGAGTTTCTTTAAAAACACATGGTTTACATAAAATCATTTATGTATTTATAATTTGAAAGCAAAAAATAACCCTGTTTAGAAAAGGGACATCATACCTTTCAGAAAATATAATTTGCATCTTAATTTTGCAATGAAAACGTATTTAACAGTAATGTATATGTCCATGACAGGGTGGACATATCATATGGTTTGAATAATGGCCCATAATTATCTAAAAAAAAATGTGTGGGAGCTCAGCTAATATGTTTCTATAGTACTTGAGTATCTACTGTTTATATGACATGACAAAGCGAATGGGAAATTAAAACCAAAATCTTTGAGTATTGTGAGGGCTGAAAGGCACTCTATGGTGATACTAGAAGGTAAAAGTCGCCATAATCTTTACTGACATCGTCCGTAATGATTACTGAGATGGCACATTAGGATGGGCTTAAAATCACTAAGAAGCTCTGGTAAAAAATTACTTTACCCCACCTCTCTATGTAAAACTAATCCCGTCCGAATAGGGCTTTAGAGCTTTGTTACACACTGCATGAAAGGTAATTTTCAAAAATCCATAATAGGGGCACTTTAAAGCATAAATAGTGTTGGTAGAATAGATTTATTTGTATTTAATACACAGTTTACCAAAAAGTGTCCCAATTTTACTGACTTCACCCCATCAAAAGCAAGCAATCACATGGTTTTATTGAACAAAACCGTTAAAATACATAATGTATTATAAACAATAGAGCTAATGTACATTGCGCATTACAACAAAGGCCTGCAAAGGGCGCCAACTGCCTGACGATTGATTTACACTTTACTGATCTAATCCTAGTTTAAAATTGACCAAACATCATTTAATTCAAATGTCCACTTAATCTTTAATATTTGGCTACTCTAATTTCTTGAATACGTGGACATCAAAATGTGTAAACCAGGTGTGCCTCACACGTCCTGAAAAGTGAAGCTGCGGGCTCTTTGATCGCCCCCTGGTGGCTGGCTGCAGTACAGGTCATAAATGACACTTCCAATACAATCTTCCGAAATATGGTTTTCGTCATTTAAGGTAGTTGTTATCACGCTGATTTATGTTCAATTATTCGTTTTTGTGATAAGTTTGATTTTAGCTAGTAATTTCATGCTATAAAAACTAGGGGTGGCTCGATACCACTTTTTCAGAACCGATCCCGATCCGATACCAAAAATTCTGAGTATCTGCCGATACTGATATTGATCCGATACCTGGGCAGTTTTTTTTAATCAGTGTTGAATTTTTATACCTGTTGACCTGATCATGACTTTTTTTGTGTTACACACAATCTACTAAATATAGACAACTTTATTGTAAAGAAAAACAACAAATGAATGCATATATAATTATAATCTATGACAAAAATACTATTATAAACTAGGTTAGTGGATAATTCAGTAGCAAAAGTTACTCTAGAAAAATCATGAGTGCACAATTTTATAAAATCTAAAATTAATGGGGAAAAAAATTTAGTGGGGAACAAATAAAAGTGAATAAGTGTAGGACTAAATCTAATGTAAAATGATATACATTGCTGTTTGTATTGTTGTAAAATACATTCATGAAAAACAATGAATATATGTACATATAAATATATATACTGTAAAATTAAAAGACATTTATTTTAAATGTATAGCACAGTAATGAGGCAGAAACATATGATAGATAAGACAAACAGGAAAGGGTACTAATAATCTTTCATTGCGCAAAAGTATTATGATACGAAACGTTCCAAATACAGAGCGGCACAAAGTGCTTATGCGCATCTCGTGTGCAGAATGATACGCCTGAAGCAGCACGGAGTCACAGTGCACGGCGCTCTGCATAGAAAAGTTCAAAGCACAAAGTGACGATACTGATGTGTAGTGTATTAAATCTGCGCGATAGTTTATTGAGCCTTTTCTTTTAACAGTTTTAAATTTCAGTTACTGTGCTTGTTAAGAAGTCCAGTGTTGGATCTAACAGACACCAACACGGTGTCTGTTAGATCTCTAGTCCAGTGTTGTGATCTAACAGACACCAACACGATTTTGAAAACAGCACGAAGATAAATCCTGCAAGATTAAAGTCCTTTTATGCAAAACCATTTATCTTTATTTACAGATCAAGTGTAATATTAGGAACATTTAATAATCTTGCAGAGAGTTTCATTGTCTTGACTCTAGTAACCGAACGCAACGCACAGTTTGAATGCTGAATGGAGGATGACAGACAGCCGCAGCGGAGAGAAGAGTTTACGTGAACTTGACTTAAATATTCATCTGTACCTCACATTAAACTATGTAACGGCTTCAGAACACTTGAAATATAGTGCACGAAAACTTTATGGTGTTTTATCATGTGTTTGTGGCTTTTGTGGGGCTTAACAATAACAGAGAATAGTAAACGCACAATATCAGACTTGGATCGGTCTTGTCTGACCGATACCCCGATCCGGCAGAAAATGCCAGTATCGGAGCGATACCGATACTGAATATCGGATCGGTGCACCCCTAATAAAAACGGGGCGTGTCGTTATGGTTGATTGGGTCTGGTTGATTGGTTGATACCACGGCTCCACCTCACGACATTACTAGGGCTGTGCAATTAATCGTATGTGATTCTCATGCGCATCTCGTCAGTAAAGCCGGCTCCGTGATTAGCGCTAAATCTCCATCACCTGTTTTCAAATGGAGCGGCAGTTAATACACAGAGCCGTAGTTCACTGACAAGCTATGCGATATCACGTTCATAATCGAACGCGATTCATCTGCGATATTGAACGCGATATTGCCTAGCTTGTCAGTGAACTACGGCTCTGTGTATTAACTGCCGCTCCATTTGAAAACAGGTGATGGAGATTTAGCGCTAATCACGGAGCCGGCTTTACTGACGAGATGCGCATGAGAATCGGATGCGATTAATTGCACAGCCCTAGACACTACCGCGCAGACTCTGGCTCCAAACGAATCTCTACTGCGCAGACTCTGACTCCAAATGACGTCATTTAGTCAAGATGGCAGCAGCCATACTGAGATGCTTTGGCTTCACTTTTCTATAGTGGAAGGAAGTGGAGACGTGTCATCCATCTTTTTTTTTACAGTCTATGGTGTAAACTCACTAAAAAAAGTGAGGGGTTAAACTTTTATTTTGAAATCGTGATATGTATTCTCCTGAGTTTGCGTAGGTTTATATATTAATTGCTTTACAAATCTGATGAAATGGTGCATGTTGCGCTCCCAGATGAATGTTATAATAAACCCAAACTCACAACAACATGCAGAGATGGAGTTTGAGACGCTCCACACATGTAAATGATAACAGTTTGTGTGGGGCAGCATTAACTGTGAACGGAGCCACTCTGACAAGCACGCATGTAACCTACACACATGTAAATAAAGCGCATACATTAAACCTGCATCGCATACATTTATTTAATTGAATCATAGCGTTTGTGAATTCACAATAACAGTATGCTTAATTATGATTTTTAAATGGGTTAATATATCATGCAGATTTGGAAAACAGTCTAATAATGATAGATTCTCGTCCACTGAATGCGCCACTTCCAGTATACTGCCAGTTATTCGACGCGGGCAAAATGAAATCGAGGATTTTTTAAAATAGAATACTCAAACAGAATCGACGAATCGTGGCAGCCCTAATCACAGTGGGATCCCTGTATATAGAAAAGACTTTTACCAACAACTGTACTAACCTCATTTTACTCAGTCTGCCTTTAGCTAGTAGTTGTTCCAGCTCAGCCTGAATGTGATTCAACTTCTCCACACGAGTGTCAGCTGAGTTCGTCTGACTTATGCTGGAAAGAGAGGAGGGGTTGGGTCATGATGAAGCAGCTGGACAATGTTACGTAACTTTGTTTCCTTTCTGTACACTTTTGAAGTACCTGTGTTTGAGTTCTTGGATCCGCTTGTTAAGCTGATCTTTATCCTTTTCAAGGTCTCTCAAGTTAGTCTTTTTACGATGAAGACTAGCCTAAACCAAGAAAAAATAAAAAAACAAAAAGCACTGAGAATTGAGCACATAAAGGGCCAGTTTTATCGGGCAAATTAGCGTGAGAGCGCAATTACAAAACAGTGCCGATGGGAGGGGAAATTTCTGTGGGTTATTTACTAACAATGCGCAAATTAAAGAACACAGACGCAACATCTCATTTACATATCGACCAATGCAATATACCAAGCGCCGAGCAAATTAGCATAGTCACAACGTTGAAAAGAACTGGAGGACAAAAAATGAAGGTTTGCTAGAAGCTTTGATAGACCTGGTATTGCATGACTCCTAGTTGAGGGTTCCAAGTCGTCTTTTATTCCCTGAAGCAAATTAAAAATAAGATGTCTTGCCAAATGATATGTTCAGATAATGTGTTCTTCTGGCATTCAAAATAAATTAATACGTGTGGAAAAAAATCCTCTCCCTTCTACCATGTGCTCTCTGTTCTCTGCGGTGCCTCCTAGCAACAATAATTGCAGCCATTTCAAGTGCAAAATAGTTTAAGACATGATTTTTTTTGGGCATTAAAGCAACACTATGTAACTTTTGGCGCTCTAGTGGTTAATAAATAGAACTGCACGCATCCCGCAGAAGAACATTCTAACCAGAGCTACTTCTCTAAGTTTATGTCTATGGCGATTCACACGCAAGTATGTGTTACTCCGCAGTGGTGACGACCCGACCAGGCTACAATAGTCCAAATATAAGCACTTATTATAAGTGT
This sequence comes from Tor tambroides, assembly GCA_021397915.2. Classification (NCBI taxonomy): domain Eukaryota; kingdom Metazoa; phylum Chordata; class Actinopteri; order Cypriniformes; family Cyprinidae; genus Tor; species Tor tambroides. Next base: position 10,397 of record JAFVLL020018956.1, read on the forward strand.
ACTGTAGTGATTCGGGATAAGACAAAAAATGCGGTTTGGAAGATGAATTCAGGATGTACTCACTTACTATATACATTTTGCAAATTTTGAACACAGAAAAAGTTACATAGTGCTGCTTTAATATTGGCACAAATGCCAGTAATCTGACGAGCGCAAATGTCAGTAAAACGCGTTGCGTGATTCATTTGAATACTCTCCTCCCATAAATTTTGTGTCTGAAAGGGAAACTCCTACAAATGCATATTCAATAAGGTCAAGCGCAAAAATAACTGTGTCCATGCCTTTTCAGCAATAATTCATCACTGCGCGTCTTTAGTAAAACCTGACAGTAAAATTTTAACGCCAAAAGACGGTTTGTGCTGGCACAAGCTGTTAGTAAAACTGGCCCAAAGTTTCCTATTTCCCTTCTTAACTCTTTCCCCGCCAGCGTTTTTTAAAAAAGTTGCCAGCCACCGCCAGCATTTTTGATGATTTTCACCTAAATTTGACGGCCCTCAGAATATTTTCTGCTATGAATATATGAACATATTATATATCAAAATAAAGAACCAAGCCTCTGCTTTTAATAATAATAAAAAAAAAACTATTTTATTCTATCTTCATGTGTTCATGTTTTATCACCACTTGAATGCACGTTTCATCAGAAATACAACATTTTGGACAAAAAACTGAGAAAAATGCATTTTTATAAAAGTAGTGCATTTTCAAGCAAAATGCATTCAAATGTCAAATTCTTTCACCTGTAAATAATTATGAGTAACTGAAATTGCATTCAATAAACAGAACAGACAGACACACACACACACACACACACACACACATTTATACACACAAACACACACATATAGGCTACATCCATACATATACATACTGTACATACACACATATATATATATATATATATAGAGAGAGAGCGATCACACACACACACACACAACATGTTTATACACACAAACACACACATATAGGCTACATCCATACATATACATACTGTACATACACACACATATATATATATAGAGAGAGAGAGAGAGAGATCATCACACACACACACACAACACGTTTATACACACAAACACACACATATAGGCTACATCCATACATATACATACTGTACATACACACACACACACACACACACATATATATATATATATATATATATATAGAGAGAGAGAGAGAGAGAGAGAGATCATCACACACACACACACACACACACTCAGATTGACGGGTTATCGGTCCATACACAACTAGAGATGTTTGTGTGTCTGTAAAGGCATCTCTCTCTCACTGACTACTTCGTCCCGATCAGATTCAAAATGGTCAAAACATGATCTACATGTTCTCTGATCCTTCCATTTATGCCGATCGTCTTGTATTCGGACCCGTAAGACCCGGAAGTCCCGTAACTCATTCAGGACATGCGCTAGGGCTTTCCTTACCGTAATATACATAGAACACGAATTGCCGTAAAAATTCGTCAATGGCGGGGAAGCGTTGTCTCTTAATTGACGAGATATCTTGTCAATGGCGGGGAAAGAGTTAAAGGGTTAGTTCACTCCAAAATGAAAATTTTGTCAATCACTTACCCCATGTCGTTCCAAACCCATAAAAGCTTAGCTCGTCTTTTGAACACAAATTAAGATATTTTTGACGCATTCTGACAGCTCTCTGACCTTCCCATAGACAACAATGTAATTAACACGATCAACGTCCAGAAACGTAGCAAGGAGATTGGTAAAATAATCCATGTGACATCAGAGATTCAACCGTAATTTTATGAAGCTACGAGAATACTTTTCGTACGCAAAGATAACAAAAATAACGACTTTATTCAAAAATTTGTCTCCCCAGCGTATGCTGTTCTGTGTCAGCTGCTCCATGCGGATACATTGGTTTCGTTCAGATCAAAACGTAAACAACATATCCGCGTACTCTCCAAAATGGCGCTAGGGTGACGCAGAGGAGACGAATTGTTGACTAAAGTCGTTATTTTTGTTTTCTTTGCGTACCGAAAGTATTCTCGTAGCTTCGTAAAATTATGGTTTGGAACGACATGGGGGTAAGTGATTAATGACAAAATTTTCATTTTGGGGTGGAGTATCCCTTTAAGGCCTTTCCACACTGAGCGTGAAAAACCTAAACGAATATCGGATGCGATGACATGCTGGAATAAAACAGCAGATTCCTATGGATGCTTCCACATAGACCGCGAACATTCACGCACCGAAAATGCGAATGTTTTTTTTTCGAACCAGTCCGACAAATCTTTTCAGTTTCGCAAAGTGAAAATACGGGCCGTCCAATCAGATTTGAGCTTAGATCACGTGCTTTGAGCAGCTGCTGTTAAACAAAAAGGCAAGAGTGGTGGCGCTGTTTCGAAAACCAGGGTAAACAAACACAGAAGAAGAGTATCCTGAGAGAGAAGAGAGTGAATGCTGAGTTCTTGTTATCTTTGGTATCTGAAAACAGATTTATTCTCACATGTTCTTAATATAATTTCTATTAATTCTCCATTTAATTATGTGATTTGGAGTGTCCATTTTCTCCCATGTGCGTGAGTGTTATGAGTCAGAGCGCGTTTACTTTAAATCGAGTGAAACATTTTTTGTACACATGAAATATCAAAGCAAATAGACATGATTATGGCGATATATTTTCTGTATGTGTTTTGTATACAGCAAATGTATGTTTATAAGGATGTTTATGACAATAAGCAGTGTGGCGTTATTAAACATAGCCTACAAAGAGTGCATGTCTGCCTGTTATAGAATCAAAATCAACTATAGATCACAATCGGAAGTTATTACAAGCACTTGATGGTTTAAAGTGGGTTTTAAGCAAATACACTAATAATTACATACATTTTCAAATATGGCTTGATGCTAATTGTACTTCTATTTATATTTTATATAAATTATATTTTATATTTATATTTTAAGTATTCTTGTAAGCATTATAGATAGTTTGTGTTTACGGCATAAAATCAAACTGCATTGGAAAAATGCATTGGTGGTTGGCGCCCCCTAGTATGCATACGTGAATTAGGAGAAGGTGATCAACCGTCGGCGATTCGCCTCTCTTTTTGGCATCGCGCTCAGTGTGAAACGGACTTTATGGTGTTGAGATTGTGCACCTCAGCGGCTTTGAGATCTCGGTTGTGCGCCTGTGCTCGGTTCTTCAGTTCAGCACACTGTGGCTGCAGCTGCTGCATCCGCCGAGCCACACCCTCCAGATGATCCTGCAACTGTCCCAATATCCTGTTGGCCTCCTGAACTTTCCCCTACAAACAAACAAAACCCAAAATAGACACACTGCACATTACTGTGAATCAAACATAACTAGATTTTCACTAAGCATTTTCTTCAATAAAATAACTAGCGCTGCTGGCTGTGCACAACCCAACAGAGCTCTGTAATAACAGCAAAAATCTTTGAGGGTTGCTGAAAGATGGCAGTATGAAAGTTAGAATATCAACGGTGCTAAAGTTGTGATCTACTGTGGCCATGAGCAAATTTTTGTTTGCAGTGTCCTAGCAAATGGCCTACTGTTGCAAATGGTCTAATCTATGCCGTTATGGAAAAAATAAATAAATCCTAATAATCTTCACACTTTCTGTGAGCCCATTAATGTCCGTAAGCTGCATAACTGTAGCTGTTTTTCTTCACTGGATTTCTGAGTATTTCTCATTGTTATCAAAACACAGTAAGAATTAGCAGGAAATCCTGGTGTGCCAAACTTGATTGTGAATCTAGTGTTAATATGCAGTAAAAAAGCTGACAACCCAAAATCATGCCATTGCATGTTGTAAAAATATATATAAATAGTTTTTAAGGGGCAGTCGTGGCCTAATGGATAGAGAGTTGGACTTGTAACCCGAAGGTCGTGGGTTCGAGTCTCAGGTCCGGCAGGGAGAGTGAATAACCAGCACTCTCTCCACCCTCAATACCATGACTGAGGTGAGACCCTTGAGCAAGGCACCGAACCCCCAACTGCTCCCCGGGCGCCGCAGCATTGGCTGCCCACTGCTCCGGGTGTATGTTCACCACTGTGTGCATGCACTTGGATGGGTTAAATGCAGAGCACAAATTCTGAGCATGGGTCACCATACTTGGCAACACACCACTTCCCTTTCCCTTTTTAAGCAACTCTTGAGCATGTCTGATAAAGAACTTGATTGGTTAGCAGCATCAAATCTTTGAAAGTTATTCGACTTTTGTTTTAAGCACTTTATAGTAGGTTATTTGAAAATCATTGTTAGAAATGTTTTAGGTGTTTTCAATACAAGAGTTTGACTGTTGTGCCATTACTTGAAATTTTTTTCATGTCAGTCTATAATCAAGAATAAACTCCCACATCTGCTAGGAGGAGAAACCTCAGCAAGCACAAACATGGCTGCCTTGGTGTTGTGCAACAGGACCACCAACTGGACAATAACATCAACACTCACTGCATACTTTTTTGCCCTCCCTTCTCACTGTAACTTTATCTAACTTTTTGTGTTTGTGTGTGTATAAAAGGGTCTGTAATTTTATGTTACCAGTGCTTTGGAGATGTAAAGGTTTTTTTTCCATGCCAATGAAGCTACTTGAATCTGAGTCTATACTGTGGAATTAGGCTGTCAAAATGGTTGAAAAACTAAATTTGAATTTTGCACTTAAATATTATCAATATTCGAATTATATTCTAATTTAAAAGGCATAATTTCAGTTAGGGGGGAAAAAAGCTTTTGGCTTCTCTCCTGAGGCCACAAGAGGGCAAATCGAGCTAAATATTACTAATGCACGTTTATACAAAACAATAAAATAACACGACTATCTTTGAAAAAATGCATAATGTTTAATGTTTATAAACCATATATAACTAATTAATTTGCTTAAACAATTAGAAACAACACAGCATCATGTAAGTATGTATAGTTTACTACAAAGGACCGAAAACCAATCACAAAGTACTTTTTTCATTTAAAAACATGAGATGCAGTGGGATGGGGGAAAAACTGGTATAAAGTCTCGAGACATGTTTTTTAAAAGTTGAACTTACATTAATTTTACATGGCTTTCTAAACATGCTGCTCTCTTTGTGCGAGACATGAGTGCAGTGGTGATAGATGTCCCTCTAGAAAATGCGATAAATATTAGTTCTGTGTGAATGGCTTGGTTTCAGTTTTGCCGTAAACAACATCATCTCCGCTTTGATGTTCTCTTTTTCCGCAATATTTTGAATGAACAACGTAGCAGCGCCACATCTAGTGGGTTCAACTGGATAAGCTATGAAAAACATTAAAATGCAACAACGCTTACATCGTCATCGCGTCCTGTGTGCCTGATACACACCTAAAAATTCGAATGCAATGTTTTTTGCATTCGAATGTGGATTTTTATTTTAAATTCACCAAATATTCAAAATTCAATTTTTTTTTTGACAGCCCTACTGTGAAATAATGTATTTCTGCTAAACCTGCCCCTAAATTGTGAAAAAAAAAAGAAAAAGATTTTGACTGATTTAAACATCAGTCTCATTCTAGCCAAAAACGTCGCCTTAGGCAGGAAAAGCTGAACTAGAAGAAACTGGCCCACAGAAACTCCAGATAATATTCAGTCACCTCCCACTCTTCCACCTTCTGGTCATATTTGACAGTGGACCTCTCTTCAGCTGTGATTCGTTCTCTCGTTGGCTTCATCTCCTGCTCCACCTCTGCCACCTGATGTACAAGGACATACATTTCAGTATTAGGTCACAGTCTTCAGTTATGAGATATTTGAAGCGTGTGATCTTCTAGAGATGGGAACCATAAATAATTCATGATTCAGGTTCAACCAGTGAATGAGTTGTTACACTGATTAAAACAGTTGAATTCTAATTCATTCTGACTGAATCATTAAAAAATCCATTCGTTTGTCAATCAGGCTGGTCAGGCTGTACATTACGTGCAACTCAACAGAAATGTGCCATTAAAAGTATAAAAAGCACAGTATACCTTTACAAAGATTATACAATTATAATATGAAAATGATCAAATCTGATTAGGAAATTATAGTATAGTTGTGTTCATTTTGATTTGAGCCATGCAGTCACAGCTCATGTTATGCTGGCAGTGATTCCTAACCAGAGCCCAGGCCATCTGATTCTTCAGCTCATCCAACTTCTGCTGCATTTCATCGAGTGAAGCTAGACTTTTATAGCGCTCTTCTTTCTCATGGTACTTTCTCTTCAGCTCTTGTAGAGTCTGTGTGAGAAGAAATGGTGTGCCAGAATTCAGAGATAAAAAAAAAAAGTAAAACAAAAAAAAAGAGTGAAAGAAAACTATACTGCCCTCTTAAAGAGCATCTAGTTTAGCAATCCAATCAGATACTGTTTCCAAAGCTGCTCCATCCAGTACATAACTTCAGTTCAGTTACATAAACCACTATGTAAATGTGATTATTTCAGCACTCACCTCCCTGTGCTTCTCCACTGTATTCTGGGTCATGGTCTTGGTCTTCATGATATAGCTGTAATCTTCTTTCATCCGATCCCTCTGAGTGGCCTTCATGAAAAACTAAAGAAAAAGAGCAAAGCAAATTTCAAGTTTGAATTTGTAATGAGAGAAACAAATGCACAAACACACACAAAGTCTCACTTTATATCTGTCGCCCTCTCCTTTGGAGAGAAGGAAGTGTTTACTCATTTCCTGAGTTAGGATAGAGACCGGATTGTCCACCTGAGGATGAAAAAAAAAAATCAGATAAATCAAAACAGATCATTTAAATAGTTTTGTTAGCAAACATTTAGAGAATTGAGAGGATGTTTAGCCATACCTGGATGTTAAAGTGATCCAAAACGGAGATCAGTTCTTCCTTTTTTGATGAAACTAAGTGACCTGGGAGACAGGTAAATCAAACTGTCAGATTTTTGTGCTAACTCATCTGTCATGTGGTAGAAACCAACCAAATTAGGCAGATGTCCCCACGGACAGGTTGCGTGACTTACCCTCATCCTCAAACCCCAAGAACAAAACAATGCAAGGTAAAATAAATATAACCCAGACTACAACAAATACAGGTTCACTAAACAGTATAAACATGGTTTGTACCAACCACAGTGTGTTTTCTGTAGTGAAATACTGGGCATGAAACCATCGAATTTGGTATGATTGATAACTTTGGTATTTGATATCCAATCTAAAGCAAAAGCGGCAGAGCACCACAGAAGCCACATTTATTCTGCACATGTGCACATCTGACTCGACTCTCTGTCGATTACACATCAGGAAAGAATTAGATGCTGGCTTTAATTACAAATGCTTCAGCAAAGCTTCACTTGCCTACTGTCACGAGAGCACAAACACGAACATTATTTTGGAACGTGTCAAAGTAACATTTTTAGGAGCTATGAAATTATAGAGTTGAAAAGTTCAGTTTAAACTAAATGAAAGATTAACAATTTTAACCGAAATTGTTATATGAATCACTATTAAATGTAAATATAAACTGCCTTGTCAAGATTGAACTGCTCTAAAATTAGTTCAAAATTAGCACACAAAAAAATATGCTTATCTCGCAAGAATCAAGTATTGTTTACAGCAAAGGAAAATCAGTCTCTTCTGGGCTTCGAAATCCTCCAACATTTTTCTTGACAAATCCTCGTTTTGTACTTCTAATTCATGACCGGTGTTTTGTTTTGCTCTCTCCTCTGTGCTTCCGCATTCGTCACTTCTCACCGGAGTTTACGCTACGCCTACATCATCCGCTGGAAGGCCACTCTCTCGTGAATGTGCGTACACCAGTTAGCGGAAGCTAGAGACTATGGTTTATAAAGTTTTAAAGGGGTCATCGGATGCAAAACTCACTTTTACATGTTGTTTGAACTGAAATTTGTCTTGGCAGTATGTGTACACAACCACCCTATAATGATAAAAATCCAATGTTTTTTTTTTTTAAATCCCCATAAATAACCCCTTTGTCAGATCAAGCTGTTCAGAGATTCTTGGCTATGTGACGTCACACAGACCCAGGCCGCTCCCACGATTGTTGATTGACACTGGGGTTTTACCTCAGACCCTCCCTGAGTAAGCTGTAAACAGTCTGCCATTGTTTTGACGCCAAATCAGGTGTAGACAAGAATGTCTCCTAAGCGATTGAGGTGTTTTGTTGTTGGATGAATTTGAAAAATGAATTTATTTAAACATTATTTTTAAGGAACATCATGTTTGTCCATGTTTTAACTTTTACTCTGTTGTGCAGCACTTTCCCAAAAATAAAAGTTGTTAAATTTTCATTTGATAACATTTTAAAACATTAATTAAAATGTTAAAGTGTGATATAGATATACATAAGTGTTATAGCTTTATTTTTTTTTAAAGTTTTTTTTTAAATGAAATTAATTAATTTATTATTTCTTTCAGAAGGGAGACTTCAATACTTTCATTAAAGGGGTCATATGATGCGATTTCAAGTTTTCCTTTCTCTTCGGAGTGTTACAAGCTGATTGAGCATAGATAAGATCTCTGAAGTTGCAAAGACTAAAGTCTCAAAACCAAAGAGATATTCTTTATAAAAGTTAAGACTCTGCCACGCCCCCCTAAAACGGCTCATTCAAACACGCCCCCAAATGTCCACGTCACTGTGTGGGAAGATTTGCATAACACCACCCAAACGTATACACAATGAAAGAAGGCGGAACTATTATTCTCGCAGAAGTATTGCTGCTGCTGTCGGCGCCATGTCCTGGAGATGCTGTGTTTCGTTGTGAAAGCGAAAGTACTTTGTTTGGGCTTCCAAAAGAGGACACAACTAGAAATCAGTGGTTAAGTTGTATTTACAACACTGTTCCAGAAGAGTACAATGCAAATATTAGAGTGTGTGCAGCGGAGGAATATTTCCTGAACTTGGAAGCTACAATGTTGGCTCGCACAAAGGCTGTTTCTATAAAGTGGGGCAATTCCAACTTTGCAAGGACAGTCTGGCACTTCTGACTCACAGCCTGTAAGTACGTTTTCTTATTTAAAGAATTTGCCACTGACTATTCAAACGTGAGTTTTGAGCTGTGTAGAGTAGTGCTTGTTGTTTGTCGTTCCTCCGATCACAAACGTAGACATGGTAATGTTTACGCGGCGCGATGCAACGCGACGCGTAAAAAGACAGTATAAGTTATTATAATTAGTAATTATATCCCTGCTGGATGCAACAAATGCCTCGTTTATAGTGGGTTTTATTGTTTTTGTCGTCGCGCCAGGACAAGGCATCACAATATGGTAAGAGGCGTAACATTTCCGTCACACGCTTGAGGTATTCGGCCAATCACAACGCACTGGATAGCTGGCCAATCAGAGCACGCCTCGCTTCTCAGAATGATGAGCTTTGAAAAAATCGACGTGTTTCAGAAAGGCGGGGCATAGAGGAGCAACAATAATGTACAGTATATAGAAAATAATGTGTTTTTTGAACCATAAACCGCATAAACATTGCATTACACCAAATACACAAAATAATGTTCTTTTTAAGCAACGTCATATGACCCCTTTAAAATGGTTTCAAGTTAGTTGCAATAAAGGATTTGTTCACTCAAATAACTTTTGTTCTTATTTGTAATTTATTTGAAATTTATTTGTATGTTCCTATTCTTTTAAGAATTATTGTTTAATATATACCGTGAAACCGTGATATTTTCTGAGACGATTATCATACCATGAAAATCTCATACCGTTACAACCCTAACGCAGAGTATTACTTTTGATTTTGAAGGGAATGCGCCCCTGATGTACCTAAATGTGTCTATGAGCGAATCATTCGTGATCCAGGTTCACCTACAGAAGAATGAGTATAAGTTTTTTTTTTTTTAATGAATCTTTGCAAATTGCCTTTCCTAATAATGTGTTAGTTAGCAAGTTCCACGGTGAACACAGCTGAAGTTCACAGTCTCTCAGAGAACTGCTTGTCACCCCAAGGAAGAGAGGGGCGGGGTGAGCAGAGCTCATTAGCATTTAAAGGGACATGCACCGAAACGGGTCACTGTGAACAGAGCTGTTTTTGACAAGGTAAAAAGGGTGTTGTTTTACACTACCATTGAAAAATTTTAACCAAAGTATGTTATAGACTTTTCATTAAGACCCTAAAGAATCATATCAACTTGTGGAAAATGGGCATCTGAAGACCCCTTTAAATATGGATATTGTTCTTACACAAATGCATCGATTCGCTTTAGGAGGCCTTTATTAATTATTTCTGAAAAAATAAAGTCATACATCTAGGATGACTTGAGGGTGAGTAAATCACAGGGTAATTTTCATTTTTGGGTGAACTATCCCTTAAACAGGTCAGTTCATATGAATTATTTTTACAATGTCTTTATGGACTCTTTGAAGTGTCAAAGTTTTGGGTGAATGCACTTTCAAACGTAGGATAGAAATCTCTCAGGTTTCATTAAAAATATCCTTTTTGTTTTGCACATGAACAAGGATGAACAAGGGTTTGGATTAGGGTCTGCCCCTAATAGTCGACTAATCGTTAGTCGACCAAAATTTTATTAGTCGCAGAAGAAAAAAAAATCCACATTGGTGAAGTCACGCAGTCCGTGACAGACAGATAGTTAACAGCTAGTCTATGGTAATATAGTACATCGGGCAGGACATCCAAACGCTCGCCTATCATTCATTGACCTCAAATATGGCTTATCATCTGAAATATGTAAGTATTAGTAACTTTACATGGCCGCTCAATCTAATGTTAACCTAGAGAAATGTGCGCTATTGTGTCTGTTTGGAGTGTGGAAACTGAACAGCAGCGTGCTCACTGCAGGACAGATGGAGGCGCCGGTGCGCTCACTTGATCTTAAAATACTCTGTAAGTTTTGGTCATACAGATAAGAGTAATACATCTTTCAAATCTGTAAAGACTATGTTTATTTGTGTGCACTCACAGTAACAACAAAACGCACTTTTGTAAAATAATGAAAGCAAACAGGATGCGCTTTCTGCCGTCTCGGTCTCTGTGAACTTGAGCGCCAAACTCTGTGTATATCTTTGCCTTACGGACATTAAAAATATATCTATAGAGAGCGAAATGTCTACTTTCAAATGAAATAATTCAAAAGGAAAACAAATATTCTCATATTATGTAATCCGTATTAAACATGCATACAGGTGCATCACCACTGCGGAGATGACAAGTCAGTGTCGTCGATTTCATCTCTTAAACCGAAAACAAAGAAAACACTTGTTTATGAGTGAATTATTCAAATGTTAACGCAGCCTCCTTACTGTTTTTCCCTGACACATTCATAATCATTACTTCTTCCAGTGTGCTGTGGCAAGCGCGTGTGCTTGAGCGCTTATTAGGCTATGTAGGCAATTAAAGGCTCATTACAATGATTTAAATGGTTTATTAATAAATGTGCGATTGGTCGACTAATGCTTAAAATGAACGACTACTAGTCGACCAGAAAAATCCTTAGTCGAGGGCAGCCCTAGTTTGGATCATCATGAGTGTAAGTAAATCATGACAATTTTTTTTTTTTGAGTTACTTTGTCTTTAACTCACAGTCCTAATTTAAACTACCCAAAGTAAGTGAGTACCCAAAGGTGAAATGGTTCTGTATTTGTAAGTATACCTGTTTTACTTCTTAGTTTATATGTCCGCATTCCCTCGCTGGAGATACGAAGATCTATGATGATGGACTGGCCAAATACTTCTGGCTTATAAGCATCCCGACCCCTGTTCCTCAGAGTGATGGACACATCTGCAGAACTAAACATTCCAGACACAAAAACAGTGTGAGAGACTATAAAAAGACTGTGACTACATGCAGAGTAAACCAGATAGGTGTGTCGTACCTCTCTCCTTCCTTCACAAATCCTTTGAGTGAGGAGCCTCTGTTAGTGGTGTGAGCTTTACCGCCCAGGGCTACAATCAGAGCTGTCAGCACGGCACTTTTTCCACCTAACACACAAATACACATGAAACAACTATAAATAAAAGCCAAAAACACTTCGCCAGCATTGATAACAAGCAATGACAACTGTCACAAAACTGTGTCCCTTGATATGTTTTCTTCTTATTGTAGTTAATGATATGCCTATTTAAAAATACATGATTATGTAATCTATCTTCCAAATTATGGATAACTACAGTACTTTATTAAATCCCGCCCCACTCACCAGACATTTAAAATATTGAAGGAACAGTTCACAAAAATAAATAAGTAAATAAATAAAATGTAAAAAATTTACTCAGGCCATCTAAGATGTAGACGAGTTTGTCTCTTCATATTCAACAGATTTGGAGAAATTTAGCATTACCTCATTTGCTGACCAATGAATCCACTGCAGTGAATCCTTAACAATGGATTTCATTACAAATATGCAAAAAACAAACAAACAAACAAACAATAATTAAACATCTTTAGCTGTGTTGTGGATTATTGTGATGGATCCACTGGTAAGCAAGTGATGTAATGCTACATTTCTCCAAATCTGTTCCAATGAGGAAAAAACTTCTTGGACGGCCTGAGGGCGAGTACATTTTCAGCAAATGTTCATTTTTGGCTGGTTAGTTACTTCACTGGCTATTACATGGTAGATACAAATTATACATCAATATAATATAATAAATAAAACAAATACAAATTTTATAAAATTTCACTTTCAAAATAAAAAAGAACAATATTTTATACATACAAAAGATTCTTTGTATTTGTGATAAAAATTATTTTATTGAGTACTTACAAAATAAGTCCTTAAAACAAATTTTTGGGTGAACTGTTCCTTTAATTAGCTTATTTCAAACAGCTGTCAGTTGATCAAGGTTCAAACTTAGGCCCCATCCACACAGAGACGCGTTTAGCTGTATACTTAAAATTTTTGTATCGTATCGGCGTTTCGTCCAGACGGATGCGGCATTTTGGGAGTGTGAAACCGCCATTTTTTAAAATCGTGTCCTAGAGTGGATAAATCTGAAAACGACAGCCTTGCGTTTTCATGTGTACAGCCAATCCGTATATTTTGTGAAACGATGATGTCATCACCCCACATCTCGCCCCTAGTCAGACAACGCTGTACATAAAAGGTTTATGCGCATGCTCCAAGTCTTCTTCTCTGTTTTTAGTGTATCTCTGTGGCAGAATTACAGTGCCACATACTGGTCTGGCATGTATACTACATCGTCGGTTTCGTGTGTACGCAGATATTTCTTGAAATGAGGGGGAAAAAAATGGGATAGGGGAAGCTCTGGCTTCGTGTGGATGTGGTCTTAGTGACCTCTTATAATTTGATGCAAGAAATATTTCTTTGAGCCACAGCTCACACCTTTATGGCTGCAATGTTCCCCAACCAGGGTTCTGTGGCCCCTAGGACCAAACTGTGCTGTACCTATTTTACTGCTTAAATGGTTAGTTCACCCAAAAATTACAATTCTGTTATTAATTACTCACCCTCATGCCATTGTTTGAATTGTTGAATAAAGTTGTCATTTTTGTTTTCTTTAGTATTCTCGTAGCTTCCTAAAATTGTGGTTGAACCCCTGATGGCACATGGACTTTTACTGATGTCATTATACGTTTCGGGGTCTGGGAACATTTCAGTTGCAATGCTGTCTACACAGGGTCAGAAATCTCTCGGATTTCATCAAAAATATCATTTGTGTTCTGAAGATCTTACAGGTTTGGAATGACATGAGGGTGAGTAACTAATGACAGAATTTTCATTTTTGGGTGAACTATCCCTTAAGTCTTTGAATAATGCTTTAATTCTTGTTTATTACATTATGGCACACATTTATGTTGGCACTATAGCCTTGCTCAGACTGTCAGCCCAAATCCGATTTTTGTGCAAATCCGTTTCGAGCTGCATTCATATGTTGCATTCCTGCAAATCCGTTTCAGTCTGACCGGTCAGATCGGATTTAGCCTAGCTTTTTCACGTTTTCATGCCACGTAAACGTAAAAACGTCAGACGTTCATGTAGAAAACATAATGAAAGTGTTTGCAGAAACAAGCTTGTGTTGTTGCGCACTGCAAGTCAAGCAGGAAAAGACAATATACTGCTAGTATACGCACCTCTTTGAGTTTTGAAACCAGCGGAGATGGCAGCACAGAATAAAGCTGCACATGCCAGCTTCCTGCGTTTCTGCTGCTGTCTCATAAAACGAAATCCATAATAATAATCCAGCACCACAGCAACATGTTGTCATGTCGTAAGACAACATCCGTATTGCAAACTGTATTGCTGTTATTGTTGTTTTTAGCGTTGGCATAACAACGCAACAGCATTGGAATGAAAGAGCGCTTATGGACACACAAATTGGATTGCGATACACAGTGTGGACAGTCAATTATTCAAATCAGATTCCATCCGGATAAAATCGGATTTGGGCTGACAGTTTGAACGAGGACTATATTTTAACATATGACAATGTCCTTTAAAAAAGAATTACAAATATGGACAAGGCTGAATGTGTTGCTGTTCAATTGGACAAGTCAAGTGATATATTCTGTTTCACTCTCAGATAAAACCACAGGTGAGGAAAACGTCAAGGCTAAATGAAAGGCTAAAAAAAAAAAGAGTGAATAACATGTATGATACTTTATTTTCAACATCAAATGGGTTCAATGAGTTTATTCACTGAAGGAATCATCAGACTGATTCAAACAAGCAGTCTGGATTTCAAACCTAAAACAGTTAATAAACTTCACAATTCAGGTAAAACATTGCCATGACTCAGGTTTTTAAAATTTACACCGCACAGAAAAATCTATTTTCATGCAACTAAAAATTAAATATGGAGAAGGACTTACTTCCTTTTTTTCCTACGATAAAGTTGACGTTTGGACCAAAAGCAAAGGGACCAAGCATTGAGTGACACATGAAGTTCCTTAGAGAGATACTCTCTATGATGCCCACTTCACCTGTGACCTGAAAACACACATACATAGATGTGTAAGGGTACATCACAAGCAAAAGTCTACGCAGAATGTGTATAAGTTATTACACATAAGGTATTTTATAGCAAAAATGAGCAGTTTGGACAGTTGTACTGTGCTGCACAAGTCTTACACTCTGTGATGTGCTCAAGCCATCTCCTGAACTGAAGTAGCCCGTTTCATCCTCTTCAGAGGGCTCGGGTTGAGATAACCGGCTTCTCTTATCAGGCGTCTGCCCTGAATTACTGCTCTTCCTCTTCGACATCTCCTACACATCAAACATTTATCATTCACAATAAACACAGTCATTTATATCCTTTATTGTCATTACACCACCACGTCACTTAATAGGAGGTCAAACAACAAGTGTGATTTGTACATTTGTATGATTTCCTTGTCTTGTTGCAAATAAAGTCTCTAGTTTTAGCTTAAAAAAAGATTGAGACCAAATCTTATTAGATGAATGTAACCACTTAAAGTCGCAACAGATCTTTTCTTCTGTATTAGATCTGGGTGTAACGAATGATCGGAAAAGTACAAATGCAAGGCAGAGACTAAGCTTGATGCATCGGCTGTTGACTGGATTTTGAAACGTGGGCACTGCACCCAAATATGGAAGCAGATGAATGCGAGTTTCGTGTGGATGTGTTTAATGCCTGGAGAAATCTTGCATGTGTCACCACAGAAAGATCCAGTTTTGACATTTTAATTAAAAATAAATAAATAAATAAATAAAAAATAAACATATGCACAGACATGTAATACTAAATCTATAATATCTAGGCTATAAGATCTATAATAAGATCTACAATAAATAAACAAACCCATTTCCTTCAATAAAAAAAAATTAAAAGGTAATTGCAACTTTTTATCTCACAATTCAGACTTTGTTTCTTGCAATTCTGAGAAAAAAAAGAGAATTGTGAGGTATAAACTAATAATTCAGAATTTTTTTTTAAAGATATATTTATGGGCTTTTATGCCTTTATTTGGACAGGACACTATAGAGTTGACAGGAAAGCATTGGGTGGAGAGAGGGGGGTGGGATCGGCAAAGGACCACGAGACGGGATTCGAACTCGGGTCGCTGCGAGCGCAGTTGCATTGCATGTCCTAACCACAAGGCTATTGGCACCGCCTGACATTTTTTTTACTTGCAATTCCAAATGTATATCTCCGACTTTTTTCTCACTTGCTGTTCCAGCCACAGAAGAAAAAAGGTAATTGAGACTTTTTAGCTTGCAATTCTGAGTTTATTCGCAGTTCTACAGAAAAAAAAAGTTGAATTGCAAGAATTGTGAGATAAAAAGTTGTAATTTCCTTTTAGTTGTCACAAACAAGATTACAAAATTTGCATTTGTTAAAGCAAAGGTGGACAGCTTTTAGGTTGTTTTTAAATTGATGTTTTGTTTGTCTTGTGGTTTGAGGATTTGATATATCATAGAAATTACTATTATTATAAGAATGTTTGACCAATAGCCAAGTCAGAACATATAGGCTGGATATACAGTTGTGCTCATAAGTTTACATACCCCTTTCAGAATGTGCAAAATGTTAATAACTGAAACAAAATAAGAGGGATCATGAAAATTGCATGTTATTTCTTTTATTTAGAACTGTCCTGAATAAGCTATTTCACATAACAGATGTTTACATATACTCCACAAGACAAAATAATAACTGAATTTATAAAAATGACATACCCTTGAATCTTAATATGATGTGTCATTTCCTGGATGATCCACGACTGTTTTTATATTTTGTGATGGTTGTTCATGAGTCCCTTGGCTTCCCCCCCCCCTTTTTTGTTATCTCCGCTACTTTCAAAACACAAAGAGGTGCGTATACTAGCAGTATATTGTATTATTCCGCTTGACTTGCACTTCGCAACGACACAAGCTTGTTTCTGCAAAAGATGTTCAGCATGTTTTCTGCAAAAACGTCTGACGTATTTACGTTTTACGTGGCATGAGGACGTGAAAAGCTACGCTAAATCCGATCTGACCTTCCAGACTAAATCGGATTTCCAGAAATGCAATTTGAATAGGATTCCAAACCATGTAGGAATGTAGCTCGAAACGGATTTGCACAATTTCATGTAGTTCGTTGCCATTCAGACTATTTAATATGATCGGATTTCAATCGGACTTGCACAAAAATCGGATTTGGGCTGACAGTCTGAACGAGGCTTTAGACGCGCACTAGAGGTGGTTTAGCCAATCACAACACACTGGACCATCTAACCAATCTGAGCCCATCGTGTATTTCTGAGGGAGGGGCTTCATAAAACCAGGAAATCATCGGATTGTTTATCAGAGAAGGGAGAGAGCGGTGTAGAATAAAGGTAAATTATGTGAAAAATAATGCGTTTTTTTAAAAAAAACAAAGCATGAACACTTAGACTGCACCCCATAAACACAATCAAGCCTAGGAAAAAAACAGTCAACCACCCCTTTAAAATCGATGGACATAAAGAGTCTTTAGCCAAAAAAATGGGAGATACCAATTGGCTAAATTCTTCCTCACCTTTGCTGCAAGACAGCAAAATGTTGCTATAGTTACAAATGCGGGAGTGACTGCTGTTCTGTACACACATGGAACGATAATTTATGGGACTCACTCCCGCATTTAAATGCAGTTGTCACTCCTGAAACTTACAATGTGTACGTGGCCTGTATGATTTTGAGATCCATATTTTCACACTGAGGACAACTGAGGGACTCATACCAAAGACTACAGAATACCCTTAAAGAGACTTTGCTCATACACAACTATTAAAGGTGAAAACATTTACTGATGCTCAAGAAGACAACACAATTCATTAAGAGCCAGGGGATGTAAACTTTTGAACAGAATGATGATGTGTAAATTCTTCTCATTTTGATTAGCAATCATATTTTTTCATTTAGTACTGGACTTCAGAAGCTACACAAAATAATTGCATGCTTCCCAGAAGACAAAATAAGTACAATTTACCTGATCATCCAATTTAAAAAGTTTACACGCCTAGTCTCTTAATGCACTGTGTTGCCTTCTTGAGCATCAGTATATGTTTTCACCTTTTGTAACAGTTATGCATGAGTCCCTCAATTGTCCTCAGTGTTAAAAGATGGATTTCAAAGTCATACAGTCAAAAGCTGTTTCCATCCACCTATTTTTTGCATATTTCGGACTATCGCATAAAAAAAAAAAAAATGCTGGATGAAAACACCAAGATGCGCATAAATTCTAAAAATGCGCGTAAAAAACGTAGGCCTATGCACACATTTGAGTAGGATAAACTTTTTATCCGATAACAAAAAATGTGCATAAACTACGATGGAAACACATTTACCACATTTACCCATTTATGAGACGGGATAACTTGACTAACCAGCAGACCGATCTCGTTCACAGCATCTAGCTATATGCTGTTATGGTCATTCTGAAATGCCTGAGCAAAGTCTGTCATCAAAGCATTTCTGTATAATTGTCTTAGATGCCTGCTGTTTGGGAACGCAGTCGTGTATCTCCGAAAGCAATGACTACATTTGTTTCTCGTCTGCTCACTCTGAGGCGCAAGTAATTTATCATATATGAAAAGTATTATATTCAGTGGCTTCTACTTTTCTCAGTGATATTTAGTGCCAGTTTAATAGGAAGTGATGATTTATTCGCAAATGCTTTATGCGATATTCCAGTTTTGCGTAATTCGAATCTTTGAATGGAAACATAGCTAATGTTGGAAAGGGTTCAAAAATGCAGAAGATGCTGGAAAACCAAAGAATGTGCAGGAGCTGGAGGATTTTTCTGAAGAACAGCAGCAGTTGAACTGCTCAGGACAAACAAGGTACTCATGAAAAACTATCACAAAAAATAAAAACAGTCCTGGATCATCCAGGAAATGACACATAGTATTAAGATTCAAGGGTATGTAAACTTTTGAATGGGGTCATTTTTATAAATTCAGCTTTTATTTTGTCTTGTGGAGTATATGTAAACATCTGTTATGTGAAATAGCTTATTCAGGACAGTACTAAATAAAAAATAACATGCAATTCAGGATCCCTCTTATTTTGTTTCAATTATTACCATTTTGCACATTCTGCAAGGGGTATGTAAACTTATGAGCACAACTGTATCTTTTAAGAAAACAGACAAATCAACAGTGGTTCTGATTATAACATGGCAAATCTACAGACGAATTAGTGTAAGTGGAAACAATATTTGTTTTTCTGCAGTTACTTGCAGTTACTGGCGGTAAGCCCGCCAATTAAAAAAAAAAAAAAAAAAGAAATCTGAAAATGCATAACATAGACAAGCATGTTTTGGTATTGTTCTGATTTTGATTTGACACTGAGCTGGCCTTGTCACACAAACCTGATCACGAACACAGAAACCAAGACAAAACCACTGAAGGAAAGGTGACAACTGATGCCCTCACGGCTGTTCCCACAGAAAATCATTTTGCTCTTTCGTAGGTCGTGCCATGCACGTCGTATAACGAAAGATCAGATATTCAGTATCACAATTCAACATAAATAGTTAACGTTAGTTTATCATAGGCTACTGACAGAATATTAGAGCGCAAAATGAAACGTAACGTTAAATTAAATTAAAACATGAAAACGAAACCACTTGAGACACCGTTAGAGGCGACTTCGTACACTTTAACACAGACTTTAATAATTCAAATTTACTAAATTGAGATACTGGGCAGGTGCAATATTACTTATCTTTCATAAACACTAATATCACGTTGAAATTCGCTTTCTGTTAAAATGTTGACGGACAGGCGACAGACATTAAAAGCTGATACCATTTGTTCCTAAAAACCACTGCGGACATGTAAAACAGAAACGCGGAAGCTATATGTTAGTGATTATGGTGTTTTTATGTCAAAAGTCAAGTGTGTGAAACAGACGCCACATACCAACAAACCCTCCTGCTCCTCGCGCGCTTTCACAGAGCGCGATGGCGTCAAGCCACTTCCGGCTTGTCTCCACCAATCAGATAACTCACAGCCAGGTAGGTGAGTGGTGAAAAATTAATGTATTTTCAAAATGTATTTTCAAAAACATCCTAATCCAGTGATTAAATCACAGACAAGTGTCATGAAGTAAAGGAAATTCAAAAAAGTGTGCGAACCATGAGAATAAACTTTTTTTTTTTTAATTCAGCAAAGGAAGAATAGAAAAATATAATTTCAAATCACCGGTCTATAAATAGCCTATTCTCTACAATAGATCACTGTATCTAGTAAAAAACAAAACAAAAAATGTATTTCATATAAAAAATCTATCTACTTGTCGCAACTTTGTTTTTAACCATCATGTGTACAATTTATTTTATTTATTTGCATACTGAAATTGTCAACGAAACCCATATCTATGTATCTATCCATCCATCCATCCATATATATATATATGTATAGGCCTATATATCACTGCTTTGTGTCACGTAAAAATGAAACATGAAATGGCTTGAAAACATGATGACTGTGTCAGTTTTTAGTGAGCATTCAGCTTGATGAAATGAAAGAAGAATCTTCGTGCTTGTGACAATGTTTGTGACAGGGCTTTTATGACGATGACCTGAAAATAAGTTGACTATTAAAAAGAACAGTTGAACATCAGTTCACAAATAAAAAACGGAGTATCTATTTACAAGTGCAAACAGGCCGCCTTGTGGCAGAGGTTATTTACACTGCCTCCTCATTTTAAAACACTACCGCACGACACACACACACACACACACACACACACACGTGTATACACTATATTGCCAAAAGCATTGGGTCGCCCCTTTCTAATGAACAGGTTTGACTACTTTAGTAATTTCTATGAGTACAAATCTTAATGTTTAAGCATATAATGATATTCTAGGAAAGTGTGTGCTTCTAATATTATAGCAACAGTTTGGACAGGACCCTTTTCTATTCTAACGTGACAATGCCTCTGTGTATAAGGCAAGGTTCAAAAAGAAAATGATTGATTCAGTCAGTGTGGAAGAACTTGACTGGTCTGCATAAAACCAAGTCCAAATCCCAGTTTAACACCTCTGGTGTGACTTTAAATGCAGACCTTGAGCCAAAAACTCATCACCAAACACCAATGACTTGTACATATGGGTACAGTCATTTTAGACACTTCCAAAACTGTTGCAACAGAGATGGAAATACAATTTTTAAATACATGAATTATGTTACCATCGCTGTTGCCACAGATTTGGAAGTGCATTTTTCTGTTCTAAAGAAGGGGGTGTCCCAATACTTTTGTCTATATAGTGTATGTACAAGTCATTGGTGTTTGGTGATGAGTTTTTGGCTCAAGGTCTGCATTTATCAGATATCAATCATATTTAGCTGTAATCATATCATATATAATAATATCATAATTTTCAGCAGTTTTGAACAGATGACAGCAAAGTTTGTCTTGAAATTGTCCAACAAGTCATAGGGAAAAAAAATGATGTTAACTATAATTTCAAATTAAATAAATAACACTATATGAAAATAAGTGTCTAACAATGAAGATAAATCTCTCTCATGCTATTTATGTATTATTAAGAGTTTTTTCCCCTTAATTTTTGCTATGTCACACCATAGGACATATTTATGGTACAGTTCAGTAAAAAATATAAAACAAAAAAAACACAAAAACAAATGAAAGAATTGAGGAAGTTAGGGACCCTTTATATTTTCTCGAACACCAGACTTCACACTACATAAATATATGCATTTCTTCTTCAAAAATGGTCTTTTACAAAAAAAGCATTTTTTACTGGCTATCTGTCAACTACCCATATATATAAATACACTGTAGAATTAGAATGAATAACTACTGGCATTTATTATACCATGCTTTCATTGTGTTGATTTATTTTTCTAAAATGCTTTATATGCACTTTTGAGAATCTAGAATTTGTATCTGCCCCTTACTTTGTTCAACTCTGTTATGGACATATATTTTACAGGTTATTTTGCAGCCTTTATAATTATTTCATTGTTTTATATTGACCTTATCAAGCTCAATATTTGAAGTCCTAATAAGCGTAATCATTGTTTTAAATTTTGTGTAATTTCTTACAAGGTGCACCAAAACTACACAGTGCTAGAATTTACTCCATTATTCAAGTATAAGAATGAACTGTCACAGGGTTGAAATAATATAGAGTTTTAGGATTAGAAATAATAAATAACTTCTGGTATTTTTATTGTTGCATGTTTTAACTAGTAAGTTTTTTTTTCTAAAATGCTTAACACATTTTTTGAGATTCTAGAATTTGCATTGGTCCCTTACTTATTGTTCAGCCCTGTTACAATGTGACATTTCTCCCTTTTCCAGAATAATGTTATCTATTAGACATATTCAAAGGAGTTCCATCAAAATCTTTCAGACCACACAGTTCACAGAGATGCAATTTTGAGCATTTTGTTACATCTACACTGACCTCATGAAGCTCAATATTTCAACTCTGTTATGGCTAATCTCCTAATATGATGACATGTTTTTAAACTATGTGTAATTTCTGAAACTAAGCGATACTATCAGAATTTACTCAAATTATTCAGAATTTAAGTATGTGAATTATAGACTGACTGTGATGGGGTTGAAAATGTAGAGCTTTAGGGTTAGAGGTAAATAATTACTGACATTTATTATACTATGTTTTCATTATGTAGATTTTTTTTAGAAAATGCTTTTGAGAATCTAGAATTTTTATCTGTCCCTTACTTTCTATTTAACCATGTTATGATGCAACATTTCTCCCCGATATTTTTGAAAGTAGTGACATCAAAGTCTTTGCAATTTCTCACAAGGCACACAGAAACTAAGTGATATTATCAGAATTTGCCTACAAAAAAATGTTTGCCTACAAAACCACTACTAGCTCTGCACCGCTTTACCTAAATTCATAACTTCAGACTTATGTGCCTCTAGAAGCTTACGTTCTGTAAGTAAACGTCGCTTTATTGTGCCATCCCAAAGAGGCACAAAATCACTTTCACGGACTTTTACATTAACTGTTCCCTCCTGGTGGAATGACCTGCCCAACTCAATCCGAGCAGCTGAGTCCTTAGCCATCTTCAAGAATCAGCTAAAAACACATCTCTTCCATCTTTATTTGACCCTCTAACTCTAGCAATCTCTATTCTAATTCTATTCTTAAAAAACTTGCCCCTTTTAGACTTGCAGTCTATTTATTTACTAACTGCTTGTTTTCTAGCTTCTCTATTCTTTTTCTGTTCCTTTTCTTTTTATTTATTATATAATTAACTAAAGCAAAAAGGCCTCTAACACTAGCTTTCTCTATTCTTTTTCTATTCTATCTGATTTCTTATTACATAATTAAAAGAAAAACCCTTGCTACGTGTACTACGTTAAGCTAACTGAGACTTGTTATAGCACTTGTGTATCATTGCTCTTTTGTTGATTTTGATTAATTCCATTGTCCTCATTTGTAAGTCGCTTTGGATAAAAGCGTCTGCAAAATGACTAAATGTAAATGTAATTTACTGTAAGCTAAATATATGAATTAAAGACTCTCTGTGATGGGGTCGAAATAATGTAGTTCTTTAGAGTTGGTAATGATGAATAACTACTGGCTGTAACTACTTAAGCAGGATTGGTTTAAGAATCAAGCAGTGAAAAAAAAAAAAAAACATATGGTGATCCCTCAGTGTCTATGGTGGTTATGTCACTTGATGTGGGAAAACTGAAGTAAGGTTGATATATTTAAGTGTTCAGCAGTAGCCTTTCAAAGCGTTATACAGTAACAGCTTCCTGAGAATGGGCCTTATATTTCAAATTCCACTTGATGTGTGCAGGTGAAATGGGCCTCAAAGGAGACAAAGGAGATACAG
>JAFVLL020018959.1:0-12172 GCA_021397915.2 Tor tambroides
TGATGTCAGAAGGGTCAATTTATTGCCATTTAAACCAGAAAAGAAACAAAAGAAATCTTTTTTAAGATTTTAAAAAAGTTTATAATATTTAAAAATGTAAAATGTTTCATTTTGGTTACAAAATCGAAAAGCAGGTTTATGTAGAACTTAGGAAATGAATCTTTTATAAACTTACACAATAGGTTGCCAGCCCCTGCTCTATGATGTTGAAGTGTTTTTTTACTCACCTGTTTTCAGTATCAGTTCAGTCATCAGTGTAAAAGAGTTTAGTAAAACAACACCAACTGATCCAAACACATACAACATCTTTTTAAAGGTTAGATCTGTAATAGATGAAAGATTACTTTTTTTAAAATATAGTATAAAATAGTTAATTGTTTTACAAAAAAAAAAAAAGTTGATTAACAAATAATGGGTAGTGTAGTTTTACTGAAGTAGTATTTTTTAAAATGAATACTAGATGGAGGGATAAATATTGTGATTATCATAATCTGTACTGTATTTATTCAATTTCATTTGTGTTTTTGTAAATTATATGACGATCGCATGAAAACAGTATATGGGGCTTGAATAAAATATAAACTATATTTATCTAAAATTGGCTAAAATGAAAACTAAGAAATTCAAGACAATAATCTTACCTGCACTCAGGGGTGCCGCTATGATTTCTGGGCCCCCTTTTATGCCCCTGGTTGCACTGTCCATGAATATGAAAATTGGGATCATCCACAGCACTTGCTGAAATACAGCCATGCAGATCCATCCTGCACCATCTGTACAAAGAAGTAAGTTTTTACTACATAAAGATTCACTTAAGGTAATTTAGTACAACATATATTGACCTTTAGCCCAAGTATACAAGATAGAGAAGTTTTAATACTTTCCTTTATTAGAAATATAATTATACCTTTTTTATTTGGCAGTATTGTGATGTAGAAAACAATCATTACTGTATTCATGATAAACATGTAGATTATCCATGCTGTTTTATTGAGTAATCTTAAACCTGTAAAAGATGTTTAATCATTTAAAATGAGTTTACTAAATATCGAACATGAAAATAAGC
Organism: Tor tambroides; assembly: GCA_021397915.2. Classification (NCBI taxonomy): domain Eukaryota; kingdom Metazoa; phylum Chordata; class Actinopteri; order Cypriniformes; family Cyprinidae; genus Tor; species Tor tambroides. The sequence goes on from JAFVLL020018959.1 coordinate 1,067, forward strand.
AAATAACAACTGAACTATATGATACGATAAAACTGAGAGTCCTGTGAAGTATGACTGACCTATAAATTCAGATTACGCACGATCAAAATTGCCTTTAAAACATTAAAGCCCGGTTTCACAAACGGTGCTTAGCTTAAGCCAGGACTGGGCCTTAGTTAAATTAATTATTTAATCAACTTTTACAAAAATGCCTTAGAAGAAAACATTACAGGTGTGCATCTTGACACAGAACAGTGACACTGACATATTTTAAGAAATGTCAGCGCAAGATATTTTCAGTTGAGACAGCTCAAACATGCATTTTAGTCTGGGACTAGCTTAAGCCTTATCTGTGAAACCGGGGATAGGATTTAGGTTTAAAACAATTTTATAAAATTAAATTTTAAGGATCCACAAGTACTGAAACAGTATTTTCTCACTGATTATAACTACAGACAGGTGAATTCATCACATACTTACAGTGTTTCCCTTCCTGTAGTTTGATCAAACAGGAAAATGAGAGAAAATAGAAAACTGGGACAGCTATGGACACATAATACCCTAAAAAAATAACAAGATTTATGTAAGATTTACTGACAGATAACACCTTTTTTCTAACTGTGTTTGACTAAGGTTAAATTGTAAATGTATTGATTGTTCTCTAAACATACAATAACAGTTACTGTTTTCATTCATGGATATTTTCCTATTCCTCAGGAGAAAAATACAAACAAACAAACAAACAAACAAACAAAAACAAAAAAAAAAGATAAATGGTCACTGACCTCCTCTGGCAGCTCCAAAAGCGAAGAACACAAGGGCAAATTGCAATGTGGGAAAAATTAAATAGATGAATCTAGATGCAAATGCTAATTGATACCATATCCATTTACATATCTCTCCATGGCATGGCATCTTCTTTTCAGCCAAAACTAGAAAAAAAAAATCAAAAATCAAAATGTTTTCTTCAATTCTGTGTTACATTCTTATGACAGGAAAAGTAATTTCACACAGAGATTCAAAGAACTATGTATGAATGGAAACACACAGAAACTTACGGCAAATGATGCCAATGACAATAAACAGAATCATGACACTGTACACGATTAATACTACGGCTTTGTCAGATTCAGCATAACGTACAACTGATTCCCAAGCACGATGCAAAAGAACTGAAACAGAATAATAAGGGGGAAAAATTGAACCGAAATGAATAACACACTATTAATATTAACATATTCAGTGGTTAGGAGGTTAAACATGATCACTGGTATTAAACAATTTGGAGATTAAACAATCATTTGTAAAATATTTGTATTTACCAACCTGAAGTATAAACTGCTATAAAAATGATGATTTGAGTGAAAAGAGCTTCACCTGCAAAATAATAATAATAATCATCATAATAAAATTAAGCGAATAAATTAAATTAATACACTAGATGGATGCTGGTACCCCTTTCTGTTCATCAAAGAACCATAAAATCTTTCCATAAATCGTACTGACACCAAACATTTGAACAGTAGTAGGCCTAGCAATAATAAAAACATTTTGTATGCATGTATATAAATCTAATATCATGAATACATGTTACAGAACAATCCAAACCTGACATCTTTTTCAAATGTGGAGCAACATAAATCAACATCAGGGGCCTCAGAATATAAAGAGCACAGCAAGAGACCATCTCATACAGAAAACCTGAAACACATTCAGATCCTTCGTGAAAATTATTAGCTAATACATTTAAAACATTGAGAGACAAGTGGTCATGACACACTGCACTGAAACACACTTGTGTTGGTAAAAGTGTCCAGAACTTACAGTCGAATGGTCAAATTTAAAATTCAACTGAGACATCAAATTAATGTTGGTTTTGTAATTGTGTGATCAATAGATTTGAAAGACTCACCTTCAGTAACCCCCCAGAGGACAAAGGCCACAAACATCATAATATTTGGAAGAAACACATGAAGATACCTAAGTGTTCTGATATGTTTTTTTGCAGCAGTGTCTGAAAAACAAATACAGAAAGTCACTGAGAGAGAGAAAATATTTACATCGATTACTTGCTTGAAATTGTTTATAACTTTAAATTTAGTTAATTAATTAGCAATAGTTATGAATTGTCTTGATATTGGTGCGTTGGGAGCCAAGCAGTCTCCGTCACGCTCGGTCAGTTACAGCGGTTTCCGCTTCATCCCATGATAAGTCAATGGCTTGTGGGTCTTCAATGAATGTACGGCACCATGTTTGTCTCAGGCATCCTTGCTTCCACTTCTCATGGAGTGGCATCCATGACATGGCCATCTTTGGTAATCTTTCCCAGGTTAACCAAAGAATATTGCCCGTAAACCAAAAATGGAACTCAGTGATGATATTGGGCAAGGGGTAAGTAGCAGTTCTTCTGTGTATTTCTTGGTTGCTAACATGTTTAGACCAAACCTGAAATTAAACTGTCAACAATGGGGAACCAAAATCCAGGAGACCCAGAAAAAGAAAATTAATTATTTTATTACAGTTTTTCTCGATTGCTTAAACACATTTCTTGAAACTATGCCTCGTCTTCTCAAAACAGTAAACACTCCATAACTTCTAACTCAATTCCCCAAACTTCCTATATTCAGGTCAAAATGAAGCTGTCCACTCAAAACAACTCAATCTTGCTGAAAAATCAAACTTTGCTCTCAGACATGACACACAAACAGTCAAAAACACACACACTACAACAGTTTTACACACTGATGAGATAAACTCAAGACAATACTACAAAAACCCGTAATAAATGTTGCTTGTGGTACTCCCCAAATGTTTTATTCCTCAATTTAATGTACTGTAGAGTACAGTACAATACAGCAAACAACAAAAATAATTATTCTGCCCCAGCATCACAGGCTATTCTGGCCCTGGCCAGGCAGCGGGGGTAAAATCCTCTCGCATGCCTGAGGTCCTTGTGTCATTGTTCACAAACAAGATGCTTAGTGCTGTTGTCAATGTAACAGTGCTCTCTGTTAGTATTACCTGATGTAAATGGCAGCAGTTTGGATGACAGTTACTGTACTGAAATGCAGAAGGCTGCACTTCTTATGTATGCCATATATCCATTTCAAAAGTACAAATGTACAAAACCACAAAAGGGATATAGATTGAAAAAGACTGGATATGATTCACAGTTACACTTTTACTAGTGGTCTGACCAAAAAAAATAAAAAATAAACATTACAACGTCATTGTGAAATTGAAAAGAAAAAGAAATATGTGCACAAAGGCGAAAATAAAAATTAGAAAGTCCACTATCAGAATTTGTAACTCTTGTGTTGTCCTCTTTCTACATATGCTTTCCATCTGAAGGTTGATGAGATGTAGCTTTGAGCTATTTCAGAGAACTGGTTTGTCATTGGTTGATCTATATTCTCTTCATTAGTGAAAGTCAAGATTCACTTGAACAATTCATGCCAAATTTATTACAGTAAAAGTCTAATAGAAATGTGTAGAAAATATGCTTGACAGTTTATGACAACTAGATCAACCATTTTTCATTTACCGTAATGATTTATACGATGAACTAATGACTAGATGTTTTGAGGGTAAGACTATAGCACAGAGAACTATACATTCTGAGCAACAGGACACTAGTAACTGATAATGTAGGAAACCACAGACAAATGCACATAATCCGCTGCATGAATATACCAAAGCAATCGCAACTTGTTCAAAAGAATGAGAAACTTTTATGATGAGCACAAGTGACTAGATGATGTGGAGGTTGAACAAGTAGTTTTGAGAATTTATTTTCTGATCTGAGAAATGAGCCAAAGCCACTGAGAAACACTGTCAGCTGACTTTAGCCCTATTATCTCCATCGAAGTTTCTGATTGGTGTGTGATAAATTTTGACTCCTAATGTTTCCACTTGGGTAATTGTGTGCTAATTGAGCTCAAACTGTGTTGGCGTGAGTGAACAATATTGAATGCTAGTGTTTTCTAAATGACCACATGGTGTAAGCACTGAGAAATGTAGGGATTTGTGTGTAGAGTTTTGCAGTAACAGTTCACCAAATCTGACTCATGTGTCAAAGCAGGGAATAGTGTTTATAGTTCAGCAAAATGGGTGTGCTTTTTGAAAAATGGCGTTATGGTTTTGAAATTTTAGTTCAAAAGCCTGGTTATAGTGTTTTAGCAATCGAGAAAAACTGTAAGGTCCCACTTTATATTAGGGGGCCTTAAGTACTGTGTACTTACATTTAAATTAATCATTTGATACAATGCACTTATTGTGTACATGCATGTTTTTACATTGTACTTATATTTTTAAAAATACCTATATGTAGTTACATCTGTAATTAATTTCTGTAATTACATTTATAATTACACTGTTGACCCATCCCTTACACTTTAACCCACCCTTAAACCTACCCATACCACCAAACCTGTCCCTAACCCATATCCCACCTCAATAGCAGAAAAAGTGTTTTGCAATACAATATGAGCACAACATAGTACCTATTATTTGATGTAATTACATAGTAATTTTAAGGCCACCTAATATAAAGTGTGACTTTTATTAATTATTAATAAAAATAAAAAGAATGATAACTTGATTTACTCATGTTTATTTTTTAGTATATTTTTTATTACTATAAAAAAATTTTTTTTATTTATTTATTTATTTTTTTACAAATTAAACAGAAACACTCCACAGCAGTTAAACACTATGGAACAAATTGCATTACATTGCATTGTAACATTGTAAATAACATTAACATTGTGTGTTTACAGTATGTGTTGCCCTTCTGTGCCTCGCCTGCACGAATGTGCCACTGTGATTTAATATGCTGAGATGTCATTTTTCCTACCGTGTCTGATGTTAAAATTAGTGCGACACTTTGCAAAAGGCATGGGCATTGTTTACATGGCTTCGAGACAAGATATTATATTCTTCCTTCCAGCTGTTGTTAAATTTACACTAATATTTTTTTTCTTTGCCGGAGCACCACCTGACTCTTCTCCTTCCATTTCTGCCACTGATGCTAGATCCAACTTCCCGCGTCTACTACCTGTGGAGAAGTAAACAGCGCAACTGGGCTGTAGGTTGCCAGGTTGAGGTCTCAAATTGTTTGAAACTTTGCTGTTGGAAAGAATAGGAATTGTGGAGGATGCCAGGTTTCCTGGGAAAATCTTATTAAAGTCAAAATCGTAGATATTTAAGATATTTCATTTTGAATAAAATGTAGCATCCCATTTGTTGACAACTATATCATCATTCACAGTGCTAACTTTACAGTTAGCTTGTTGATGATTCTGGATTTTCAGTTAAATACATGCTGTTTTGCTGTGTATAAACCATACAAAATGCTTGAAATGATTATTGCACTACTATGTGCATGACTTTAACATTAAAACAAGGCGATCTTTCTTTTGTGGGAAAAAAGCATACCTGTCTCAGCAGGTAAGAAAAAAAAACCTAGCAAGGGGAACATAGCATTAGCACTAGTCAGTCTTGTTAGGTTTTTTTTTTTTGGTCAGATTTTGGTTTTATCAACTAGTCAAATGTGTTCATTAAACTTTAATCATTACTGCTTGCTATGGCGATATGACAGTATGTCAGCGATGATATAAACTGTAAATCGATTGAACTTTTTCTATATTGTTTATATATCGTTGTGGTATGCAAATATATCTGTGGAGCTTCTAGTGGGCAGGAGCTATTGACAAGTCAGAGCGATAAAGAAACATGGATAAATGAGTAATAAGCAGCTTTCTGTGTGTGTGTGCCCCAAGAAAAAGATAACTATAATGTTAATAATAAAGAAAAAAAAAATTAATTGGGCATACTCACACTAGGCACAGCTGCCTTGTACTAAAGTTCAAGCGCGATTGTCCTTTCGCTAACAGACAGATATCACAGGATTACAACCCGAATTCAGAAAACGTTGGGATGGTTTTTACATTTGAATAAAATGAAAACTAAGACTTTCAAATCACGAGCCAATATTTTATTCACAATAGAACATAGAGAACATAAAAAATGTTTAAATGGAGAAATTTTACACTTTTATCCACTAAATGAGCTCATTTCAAATTTGATGCCTGCAACAGGTCTCAAAAAAGTTGGCACGGGGGCAACAAAGGGCTGAAAAAGTAATACATTTTGCAAAGATTCAGCTAGGAGAATATCTAGCAACTAATTAAGTTAATTGACATCTGGTCTGTAACATGATTAGCTATAAAAGGGATGTTTTAGAGAGGCAGAGTCTCTCAGAAGTGAAGATGGGCAGAGGCTCTCCAATCTGTGAAAGAGTGTGTAAAAAGATTGTGGAATACTTTAAAAACAACGTTCCTCCACGTCAATTTGCAAAGGCTTTGCAAATCTCATCATCTACAGTGCATAACATCATCAAAAGATTCAGAGAAACTAGAGAAATCTCTGTGCCTAAGGGACAAGGTCGAAGACCTTTATTGGATGCCTGTGGTCTTCGGGCCCTCAGATGGCACTGCATCACTCATCAGCATGATTCTGTAATTGACATTATTAAATGGGCCCAGGAATACTTCCAGAAACAACTGTCGGTAAACACAATCCACCGTGCCATCTGCAGATGCCAACTAAAGCTCTATCATGCAAAAAGGAAGCCATATGTGAACATGGTCCAGAAGCACCGTGGTGTCCTGAGGGCCAAGGCTCATTTAAAATGGACTGTTTCAAAGTGGAAAAGTGTTCTACGGTCAGACGAGTCCAAATTTGACATTCTTGTTGGAAATCACGGATGCCGTACATATATATATTTGTTATATAATATTATATATATATGTTATATAATATAATATATAATATTATATAATACATGTTATATAATATATATATATATATATATATATATATATTTTACGTACGGATGCCGTAAAAATACATCAAAGATGACTACAAACTCTTCAGCAGCTGGAAACCTATATCGGGGAAGAATGGGACCAAATTCCAACACCAAAACTCATAACCTCAATGCCCAGACGTCATCAAACTGTTATGAAAGGAAGAGGAGATGCTACACCATGGTAAACATGCCCCCGTCCCAACTATTTTGAGACCTGTACCAGCCATCAAATTTGAAATGAGCTTATTTTGTGCATAAAATTGTAATATTTCTCAGTTTAAACATTTATGTTATCTATGTTCTATTGTGAAAAAAATATTGGCTCATGTGATTTGAAATTCTTTTAGTTTTCATTTTATTCAAATTTAAAAAACGTCCCAACATTTCCGGAATTCGGGTTGTATTACAGAGGCAGCTGAGTATAATGGTGGAATTTGCAGTTTTACTCGCAAACTACAATACCTGTTCATCAATAAGATGAGAACCAGACCCATTGTAAATCTAAATGTACTCAAATTCAATTTACTGAAAAGTGTGATATCCAAGTAGTTATAAAGATTTAACAAGTTATAAAGATTTAACATAATGATAACAATAGCGCATACAAAAATAGTAAATTAACTGTTCCATGCTCCGGCACGGTTAGCGGTCACACTACTACATGCATACTGCACACGAGCCACCTCTTCAAGCGGGCCAGGGCATGGTTAAACGAACCGCACTGGACATGGTACAGAGTAGTCACACTTGTGAAATGAACTGGACTTTGGGGGTCAATCGTGCTCAAGCACGGATCAGATCCCCTAGTGTGAGTACATCCTAAATCTAAGTGAATAGAAGATAGCACACCACAACTATAACCATAACAGCACAAAAAAATATGAATGATAAAAACATTGACAGCCAATCGGAATCATTTATGCTTTAAAGAGCTTGAGCATTTAGTGACAGATGACACAACTACATTGTATACTTAGAATACACTAATATAGTTACCTTTATAATTATCGTTCTTGGTGTAAACAGGCCTTAATAGTGTTACTTCACTGGATGGCCAATTTCAAATGTATTTTGTGTATTTTCAAAATACAAAATACTGTATTTGTATTTAAATTTTCCCACACAGTGTTTTGTATTTATATTTAAATACATTTTTCCACACCGTATTTTGTATTTTTATTTTAAACACATTTTGATGTATTTGTGCCCATCTCTGATGGTAGTGTAAAAACACCTTTTTACCCTGTCAAAATCAGCTCTGTTTTTATCAAGCCATTCTAGTCCATGTTGCTTTAAATGCTAATGAGCTCTGCTGACCCCGCCCCTCTCTTCTTTGGGGTGACGAGCAGTACTGTTTACTTTAGCCGCGAAACTGGCTAACTAGCACATTATTAGGAATGGCAATTTGCAGAAATACATAAAAACCCTTATACTCACTTCTTCTGTAGGTGAAGCTGGATCACAAATGATTCACGCGAACATAGACGCATTTAGGCAGATCGGGATTGGCGCATTCCCTTCAAAGCGAAAGTACTGTTAATCCTCTGCGTCTTCAGCAGCTCAGATGTCGGGAGTAAATGACGACTGCTATATTCATTATTAGATCCAACAACAAAACACTTCAATCACTTAATCGGAGATGGGGGGAGGGGGGGGGTGTATGCGCTGTAAAGAACTACGTCATTCTGACAGGAATCTCAGAACAGTCTGATTTGAGAAAGGGGATTTTAAAATTAGGGATTTAAAAAAAAAAAACACTGGGTTGATTTTTATCATTATAGGATGGATGTGTACACACACTTCCAACACACATTTATGTTCAAGCAACTTGAAAAGTGAATTTTGCATCCAATGACCCCTTTAAAGTCTGACTTTGGTTCCCAGGGCAATTGTATTTGACTTTCAGATCGGCTGTAGTCGCTGCATAAATGCCGTGGCCTTCCCAAGTCGATAACATCTTGGTCTGAGCCGTGGCCCACCATCACAATGCTACCAAGATATGTAAACTGATCAACTTTGCCCAGAGGTTGGATCACTGTGGAAAATGTGAACTGGAGCATGCACATGGGCATAGCCTATGAGGAGGATCTTACTCTTGGACGTTAATCCTGAGTCCAGCTTTTTTCGCTTCTCTTTTCAGCACAGCCGTTAGCTCGCAGAGTGATCGTTGAGTAGACCCAAGCAATGCAATCTGCAAACTGTCTTCCATCTCTTCGCTGTACACTGAGATCACTGTGGGCGAGTGGACGTCGCATGAAAAAATCCATGATGAGGAGAAAGAGGAACGGTGACAGCACGCAACCCTGCCTCACTCCAGTGTTGATGTGGGAGCCCTGCTCCAAGAGTGTGGCAAAAATCTTTTTTTTTTTTTATACTGGGGAGTTTTGAAATCTGCAGTATGTTTTCTAATAAAAATAAAACATTGCTAAATAGCAGTGTTTAAATAAACAAACGGAGTGTCTATTCACACTAAGTGCAAATAGCCCGCCTTGTTGGCAAAGGCTATTTACACTAACTCCCCCCACCAACGTGTGATTGGGATAGTCAACACTGAAAAAAGATGCTTGTTCAACATCAGTTTCAGTGGCGTAGATGGTAAGGTGTGTGCTTTTTGACGCAATTGATCCGAGTTTGAACCCGCCTTTTGCTAAACTTTTTTTCTCCCTTTTCAAATTGCATCAGAAAGGCATTTATTTTCAATAAAAATGAAGGAAATAATCAAAAAGTTGAAGATAACGTATCGGGTAGTGTAGGTGTAGGGAGGGCTTTATTGTCCCAATAGGGTGGCATCCATTAAATAGCCTAATTTGAATTAAAACTATAATTTACACACAATAGGTTATTGCATACTGTTTTATAATGTACTATAATACTGAGGTGTGGATAATTGCCACTATTTGCAATAAGTAGTATAAATAGCAGAAAATCTTGCTATTTTAACATAGTGTAAATAGAATCTATTGCTAAGAAACTGCTATTTGCACTTAGTGTAAATAACATCTAATTGCTATTTAATCTTAATGTAAATAGCATCTATTGCTATTTGCACTTAATGCAAATAGAATCTCTTGCTAAGAAAATATGCTATTTGCATTTAGTGTAAATAGCATCTATCGCTATTTACACTTAGTGCAAATAGCCACTGCCTTAAATAAAATACTGCTATTCACTAATCAGCAACAAGGACCAGGAACTGTTCATTTTGTAAATAGAATTACAGAGTGAACAACACTGAATACTGAAGTTATTTTCTGCATAATAGATTCACTCTAGACTTTGTGTAGCAATACTTTTCTACTGTGTAAATTTTAACACTTCATCTTTATAAATTCATCAGATTATTGATTATATTGTCACATAATCAGTGCTTTTGTTGTAATGTTGGTGAACTTGGTGAAAAAACCTTGCTAGGTGTACTGTGCTATAGGTTATAACCGAGACTTGTTACAGCACTTCCATGTTATTGCTGTTTTGTTGGTTTTGTTTGCTTTTGTTGTCCTCATTTGTAAATCACTTTGGATAAACGCATCTGCTAAATGCCTAAATGTACATGCAAATGTAACGTAACTCTATTTGACCATTGATCGTGACTTTCTGTTTGATTTAAATTGTGAAAGTTGCATGTGTAAACAAACATGATTTTAAGTGGTCTCACAAATTTAATTTATCTTCATTTTATACCAGTATTTAGTTGAACTTAGTCAAGACTATAAACTATATTCAAATCTGTGTTTTGAGTATGCATTATAGCTATTTAAGTAGAACACAATTTTACAGAACTGTACTATACAGTTATAAGGTAACAAATAGTGTTGTTTTAGCTCATTTTAATTTAGCAAATTGAAAATACAGCATTAATCATATTTTCAGTGTATCCTACAAATATTTATTACAGCGAAGATGTAAATTTACCATTTGAATATACCCTCATTTGGTGATGATGTGCGGCAGATTTTAAAGCAAAGCAGAAGTGCAGATGCAGTAATACAAATAATCAACACCATTGTGTGTGAACTTGAGAAACCTTAAAGAAAATGAAGAAATTAAATTGTACAGATCCAAACTCACAGGCATTTATTACAGGTGCATCTCAATAAATTAGAATGTTGTGAAAAACTTCATTTTTTCTTGTAAGTTATTTCAAAAAGTGAAACTTTCATTTATTTTAGATTCATTGCATGTAAAGTAAAACACTTCAAAAGTTTTTTTGTTTTAATTTTGATGATTAAAGCTTACAGCTCATGAAAGTCAAAAAT